>SNQJ01S0186861.1:0-18541 GCA_010110895.2 Picea sitchensis
ATATGAAGGAGCAGGTGCAGGAGTATTGTTTGTAGCACCTGAAAATGAATTTGTGATTCCTTTCTCTTACAGGCTTCAGTGGGATATAGACTACACCAATAACGTATGTGAGTATGAGGCTCTAGTCTTAGGGTTGGAAGCTGACAGGAAGCTGAACATAAAGAACTTGGAATTATACGGAGATGCAGAGTTGATAGTGAAACAGATAAATCGACAATACTAGGCCAAACACCCAAGATTAAGATCTTACAGGAATTACGCCTGGGATTTAATAGAAAATTTATTCTCGTCGGTAAATGTTCATTTCATCCTATGCTCTGAAAACTTGCAAGCCGATTCATTAGCCAAAGCAGCCTCAATGTTTTCCCCCCCTACATCTTTCAAGCTAAGGTACCACATAGAGGTGAGGAACATACCTTCCATACCAAACAACATCGAACACTAGCAAGTGTTTGAGGATGACAAACAAATTAGGAAGTTCCTCGAAATGGTGGACGACTTCGTCAAAAATCACATTGACCAAGAAAACCAAAACAACCACACATGGATCATGCAAGAGGGAGAGGATCCTCAGGGGTTCCAGGAAAAGATCGCTAATCATCGCATGTTAGTTTTAAAGAACAATTATATTCCAAAGGGACTAATCCCTCTGGAGAGACTGTTCGACCAAAATGATATGCCCTTAAAATCGTCTTTGCAACCCCAACCTAAAGAGGTTGAATACTGCGACATAAGGACCGAAGAGGAGCCTAGGATAGTAAAAATATCAAAGTACCTTCCTCCCGAGGTAAAAAAAAGTATAAAGACTTACTCGGGTGGTATAAAGACATTTTCACTTGGTCATACGAAGAGATGAGAACCTATGACACCACTATGATTGAACACAAGATACCCCTAAATCCTGGTGTCAAACCTTTCAGACAAAAACTCAGACAAATCAATCCTATTTTATTGCCCGTGGTCAAAAGGGAAGTCAAAAAACTCTTAGACGCAAAGATAATCGTACCATTGAGATACTCTGACTGGGTAGCAAACCTGGTCCCGGTTAGAAAGAAAAGTGGGGAGATCGGACTGTGTGTTGATTTTAGAAATCTAAATAAGCCCTCCCTCAAGGACAATTACCCTCTACCCAAAATGGATCACATTTTAGAAAAAATAGTTGGGGAAAATAGGATGTCGATGATCGACGGGTTTTCCGGGTACAATCAAATTGTTGTCAACGAGCACGATAAAGAAAAAACAGCCTTCACCACCCCTTGGGGTACATTTATGTATGACAAGATTCCTTTTGGTTTAATGAATGCAGGTGCTACTTTCCAACGTGCTATGGATATCGCTTTCATCGGCGAAAGGGACAAATTTGTGGTTATCTATCTTGATGATCTGACCATTTTTTCTAAATCCGATGAAGATCATCTAATACATCTCAAGCAGACGTTTGAGAAATGTCGCAGGTTTGGTTTGTCTTTAAACCCCAAAAAGTCTCACTTTGCTATGCAAGAAGGTAAACTCTTGGGCCATATTGTGTCTCGAGATGGAATTAAAATTGATCCTAAAAGAGTTGAAGCTATAGACACAATAAATATCCCTAGGAATGTAAAATAGATTCAGTCATTCTTAGGAAAAATAAAATTTTTGAGGAGATTTATCCCAAACTTTGTTGAAATCGTGAAGTTGATCACAGATATGCTAAAGAAGAACAGCGAAGTGAAATGGACAGCAGAAGCCAAAGCATCATTTGCATGCATCAAGAAGGTTATAAGCGAGGCACCCATACTGGCAAGCCCTGATTATCTAAAATATTTTTTGATTTTCTCATTCTCCTCCGAACACACACTTTCCGCGGTACTCCTCCAAAAAAAGGAAGAAGGTTTCGAGCAACCAATAGCCTTTTTTAGAAAAAGTCTTAGAGATGTTGAACTCAGATATGATATAATGGAAAAGCAAGCATATGCTATGGTGAAGGTGTTAAAGGCTTTCAGAACCTACGTGTTACATTCCATGGTAATTGCCTACGTACCCACCAGTCCCGTAAAAGACATTTTGGTTCAGTTCGACAGTGATGGGAAAAGGGAACAGTGGCTTGCTAAAATTCAAGAATTTGACCTGGAGATAAAACCGACGAGACTAGTAAAGGGACAAGGTTTGGCTAATCTCTTAGTTGAATCCAATTTTAGAGCTCTCAATATAAAAGGCCTATAGGGATGTGAAGAGTGTGTGGACACGAACGAGCTTGATGAACAATTAACTACCATCAGAATCAAAGAGAAGTTTGTCTCATCAGATTGGTATAAAGACATAGTGTCCTACCTGCTGACCTTGAAGTGTCCGAGTGACTTATCTCCATCTAAATCCAGGACGCTAAAGCTGCATGTGGTGAAGTACTGTATATCCGAAATCCAATTGTATTGGAAAGACCCACTAGGCTTCCTGTTGGTTTGTTTAGTTGAATCAGAAACAGAGAAGGTCATAAACGAATTTCACAAAGGAGTGTGCGGAGGACATCACGCCTGGAGGGAAATGGCTTATAATATCCTGAGAGCAGGATATTATTGGCCCAAACTATTCTCATATGTGAATGCCAAAGTCAGAGCCTGTAACCCTTACCAATTGTTCGCAGGCAAGCACAAACTCCCAGGGCTACCGTTGGTTCCGGTCAAAACGAAAGCCCCTTTTCAAAAATGGGGACTAGATTTTATAGGTAAAATTAACCCTCATTCTAGCGCTCAACATAAATGTATCATGACTGCTACAAATTACTTCACCAAATGGGTGGAGGCTATTCCAACTAGAAAGGAAATGGATTTGGTGGTAATGGATTTCCTAGAAGAGAACATTTTGTCTAGATTTGGCTGCCCCCGAAAGATAGTCACAAATAACATCCAAGCTTTTAAATCTATGGCTATGGTCAACTTTTTCCAAAAGTACAATATCATGATCGGTCATTCCATGGAATATTACCCCCAACGAGATGGCCTAGACAAGTCTTCAAACAAGAGTCTAATCTCTATAATTAAGAAAGTGTTGAGCGAAAACAAAAAATCTTGGCATGTGCACTTGAAATACACTTTATGGGAAAATCAGATAGGTACAAAAAAATCTATCAGCACTTCTCCTTTCCAAATGGTATATGGGACCGATGTAGTATTACCTATAAATCTAGCGCTTCCCGTAATGAAACTTTGGCAAGATGAGAAAGAAGAACCAAATCATGTCACAAGAAGAATAAACCAGCTGATTGAAGTCCAACAGCACAAGGCCGAAGTGGGTGAAAGGCTGCAGAAATACCAAGACAACATGAAAACGTTATTCAATCGTAAGGCCAAGGATAGATAATTTCTCCCCGACGATTTGATTTTGAAATGGGATGCTAGGAAGGAAGACTCGGAAAAACATGGTAAATTTGATCATATCTGGTACGGACCGTTCAAAGTCACATCTCCCGAAGGAAAAAATTTGTTTCTATTAGAGAATATGGATGGTAAAATCCTCAACGCCCCTGTCAACGGGTGTTATTTAAAGCACTATATGCAATAAATGGTTTCTAAAATTTCCATTGTATATACCGATTTGTGTTTTCCTTTTTATTTCAGAATTTTTCTCTAGTAAGTCTACTTTCATCACAAATAAAATAGGTCAATGTTTTTCTAGAAGTAGGGATATGAAATTTTCAACGCATTCAATTATTTTATAGCCCTGATACTCTTCATGTTGTTCCCTTGCAGGATCCCGGCTTGCAGCCCAAATGAGAGAAAGGAATAAACAGACGGTCATATACCGGAGAATCAATTCACCGAAAACAGGTGATAGAATTTTTTTTTCCGTTATTTTAGAAGAGAACGAAATGGTAAGGCAAAGGTACGAGTTCCGAAGATGTATGTTTTTCAAACAAGCATCGCTAAAGTGCCATGACGGTCTCATAAGTATGTTGTTTTTGCCTGATATGTCATTAAAAGAACGACTTCTTACTCTGGGTCCTAAAGGTTTCACCCGGATAAAGATAAGAGGAAATTAAATTAAGCAGAGGGAGTAAAGCGTCTCTGAGAAAGGGTTCCAAGAGTCGGGTGTAATCCATGACCTCTATTTTTTCGAAGTCCAGGCATTTCTTCATCGCCCTTTTTCTGTCCTCAAATTTACCTTCTTCAAAACCAGACACCTTTCCATGTTTCCTACAGGGGAGAAGAGGTTACGTTTTAGCTTTGGAAGCTGGAAAACAGATCTTATAAAGTAAGCGAGCCCTCATAAACTCCTCAGTCTCCTACTAAACAAAGTTATGCGTAGGTTGATCCTGAATCTTCTAGGTTTTTTAATAGTCTTCGAAGGATTGGGGCTTGCTCAAAGGAAGGCCCCCGGAAGTAATTTTTCTCATTTTCCCTGCGGGCTAAGGTGTTTTGAAAGTTAAGAGAAGGTTGGTGTCGAGTAATCAAAGCAAGTTGACAGGCCTCCACTGTGAATATTACACAAATAGCATCCCTAGTATGCCTTATACAAACTGATTTCCCCCACTTCATGTTTTAAAAAAGTAAAATATAAGACAGATGGTGAAAGGAAATTCATATTTGATTGCCCCCATCTAGTCCAAGAAGACGATGAAAGAAAATTCACAAATGATTTCTCTCGTCTCATCATTTAAATGCATAATTATGATTCAAAGTGGTGAAATGAAATTCAGTAAAAAGGGCTAGATAACTTCACCGGGGTACTGAACAGGCTCGCTGGCAGTGAAGCAATATCTGAGATATATGTAAGGCTGTCATATGTAATTTTCACTCCACTTTGGTAACCAGCCTTTTCAAAACCGAATCTGCACCCCAAGTTCAGACAGGACCCCCTTGGTCAAAAGAAAGAAATTTACTTTGTTTGATGCAAGCCAAAATCCATAGGATCTGTTGAATTTCCTAGGATTGTTTCGATTATCTTAAAGCAGACTTGAATTCAGTATCTAGAAGGTGAAAGTCATCAAGAAGGCTGCAACTGAGTTTAGAACATGGTTGAATGTTGAAAAGCTTCTCAGAGGTAAATTCGAAATCTCTTTTTCCCTCTGTATCCCCTTCCTAAAGAAAGTTTCGCAGAAAGAAACCAATGATTCCATTTACCCAATACAAGCACGTGGTCTATTGTTCTTCTCATCTCGTAGGAAGACGGGATCCCTAGTTGGAGCCTATGTTGGAGCCTCCTTTTACAAGTTGTTGAAATGTGATTCTTGAAATCAAAAGTTTACCCCGACATGCAAAGTGGCAATAGCCACGATACTCCTAAGTCACTGTCGCCTAAGCATTAAGAGAATCTATCACTTTTATTACCTCACACTATCGTGCTTCAGGGGTTACAAGTTGCAAGGTTTCCAAACTCTGATATGCGAAGTCACGAAATAGTTTTTAAATTTTACCCAGGTTAGTGTTAGGGGTAAGTCACTTTAACCCTAGTTAAGCACCGTCGGGGTTTCGCGACTCGGTGATCACTCTCCCAAAAAACTATACCTTCATAGCCCTAAGTCGCGAAGTCGCGATTTTTATTATTTAAGCATGGGTTAATTAAGAGCTTAAGTCAGATCACTTTTTTTAAACTAAATCACATCATCGCGATTTTGGGTTTTGGGGGCTCAAAGGGTAGGAGTGAATTCTCCCGATACGGTGAACGCCGAAAAAGGGGGGATTAAAGACTAAAATAGGCTTAATTAAAGGTGCTAGGCAGGATTCATCGATGCATCAATGAAAACTTTAATACGCACCATCTGCGGAGTAACTTTAAATGTTTTTTATGTTGTTTTGTGCTATGACTCATCAAACAATCATGGAATTTATTTGGACTACAGCGAGGTGACAGATAGTAGGATCTCACTTTTACTGCTAAATCTTTCTTTAAGTGATTTGACCATTTGGTTCGCAAGGACACAAGGGTTTTAAATGACTAAGATAAGAGGTTGTTTCATTATTTCAATTTTATTTCTATATTGCGCACAGATCTTTTTTCATCAGGATAACTTCTGTCTGTATTTACAATTCTTACTACAGGTGATCTGTGTACAGAATTATCTTTCATGGCTCCACGAAAGGCGTTCAAGGCAGCTGCTGAAAGTTTAGGTTAGGGCTCCGATGTTGTTTCCGACACTTTACCCCGAAGTATTAATACTGTCAAAACATGGACATACATCTCCGACATTTTTCAGTCCGAATCGGTAAATTGTTCAGATGATTCCAGCGATAATGAGAAGGATGATTTGGCAACCAGATACAAAATCGTCATTCAGTCAGAAATGCACAAAATAGCGGCAAGACCACGGCTCCTCCCCTATTATGATATGATCAGATGGACACTAGACCATGTGGATATCTCGACCAGAACTGTCATCGACGAGTAGAAGGTGACGATTGGGACTTTTAGACCAGAACATTTGCAGGCAATGTATCAGCTGTCACCCACACCAAACTTCACGCACAATTCCAAATTTCTGGAAGGTTTCAAGGAGAATGAATGCGAGAAATATGGCAGAAACTTGTCTGATCTTATCAGGGATTGGGTTTCACACCCCGCAAAATTTAGGGCAGATTCTAATGGAATTTATTCAGTCTCCTCCTTAGAGCCACCATTTAGGTATATAGAAATGATGGCCTGTAGGTTGTATGGGAGGGAGGAAACCACACATTGTTTTCTCCCATGGGTGCCTCTGATTCATACAGTCACTGAAGGGATTTCTTTCGATTGGGCCAAACTATTGTCGGACAGTTTAACTAGTCGAATTATCGAATATCAAGCGTAGAAGATGAGTGGGAAAGAAACTTCATTTTTCATGTCTGCCTACATCATGGACGCCATTTGTTTCATGACGCCTTTCCCTCTAATGAGCTGGAGCTAGACTCCATCTAGTATATAGCCCATCCATGTCTACCACTCAAATCTTTGGGAGGATATGGCCAAAGAATTCATCTACGAGATCTTCAACTGGGTAATGGTGCCACTGGATGTTGCCATTTTTGTCCAGATGCCTCCCAAGATATCAAATAGCGTTGCAACCATCCTAAGCAATGTGGAAGATTGGTATCTAGAGGAGAAATGTTCATATATCAGTGTTTTCAGCACCTATGTCCCTCCATATCCCTCCCGCTATTCCTGTCAGATAAGCTATTGTTCTTTGAGATCACCAGACAATCGGTGCTCAACGGGATAAGAAAGGAGCTCAAAGGACTATCAAAGAAGGTATGGACGCCCTTCCCTATACATATTGGTGCATATTCCTTGTTAGATTTTGGCCACGCCAAAGCCGAGGCTACGGCTCTGGAAGAAATGAAGCTGGTAGACATTGAGTTTAAGAAGCATGACCCTAGTAGGATTGTGAGCAATCACCTGGCAAGTTGCAGCCTGAAGAGGTATGAACACGAGGATTCCCCGCATGAAAAAATATTCTAAGGCGCGAGGTCCTTTGCGGAAGTCCTAAGCTGAATTCAAGCCTTGCCACCTGGAGACATGGCCGAATATTTGAAATTTTGGGAACACTGACAGAGTTGTCTCCCCCATATTTTACAGGGTGAAGCCCCAGAGGTTCTAGTTACAAAGAAGATGGGAGCCAAAGGTTCAAAGGACTCGAGTCCTAGCGGGGAGAAGGACCAAGGGAAAACTAGGGAGGCTGTAACCTCAGAGCTAGGAGCCGAAGGCCCCCAGAAGCAAGAAGGAAACCCCGAAAAGGGCACACAAGGCAAGAAGGCCCAAGGCCAAGTGGAGATATCTTCGCAGGGATCGGGTGACCCACTTCCGCTCGCACCAAACAAGCTGGTTACGAAATTCACCCCGAAACAAACATCCAAGAAAATCGACAGTTTGATTTCTATTGTCACACACTTACAGTTCACAAAGGGGAATCCTGACGAGGGATGGATTTTCAGTGAAGAACTGACACCTATTTCTATAGAGGAGCTGCCTCCCAACGAATTTTTCTTTGACAAGAAAAGAAAGGTCGTAGTAAGGCAAGGATTTTATCAAAAATAGGGTGCAGTAGCTAAAAAATTTAAAATCACGACAGATGGGAAGGCCACGAAAGAGGAAAAATTTGCAGAGGAGATAGTCTGGACGCTAGGGGCTTATGTTATAGCCAATCAGTACTCAGTTGGGAGTTTGACGGCCCAGTTGAAACGAAAGAACCTCCTGATCAGTAAATTGGAAGCTAAGGTAGCTACTATCGAAGAAAATGTCAGGGATGAGGTGAGCAGGAGCCTCGAGGAAGCCCAAAAAACTGACCTGCGTGAAATCGAGAAGCTCAGGTCCGACCTCGAGCAGGTGCGCCACTCGGCGCAAACTAGCCAAACACAGGTAAGCCAGCAGGGACAACAGATTATAGAGTTGCAATCGAAATTGGAGGTGGCCGAGAAACAAGTTGTATACATAGAAATGTTCAGATCGCAGGCCATCGAAATCTGACATAAGTTACTTACAGCGCAACAAAACTTGCTGGAAAAGCTGAGAACCATTCAAAACCATTTTTGGACGATAGAGAAGATATTAGAGAACATTTCTTCGAGAGAAAGAGAAGTTGGGGCAGCATGGGTCGCTTTCCAAGATGTTATTATAGCTACAACGAATATAGAGACGGTCAGCACCTCAAAATTATCTATCATGGAACAAACTAGAGGTAATATCCAGCTGAAGGTATGGGAGCAGAACATATTGGAAAGCAGGAGGAAAGCTAACGAAGTAAAGAATTTTTGTGAGGAAACGTTCTCTTTAATAAGAAAAGGTTTGGTATATCTTGATAAGGAGAGCAGTGTTGGGACACTGGGAAAAATAAATATAGCTAAACATCTATTGGACATCAAAGAAAACATGGAGGAGAAACAAGTGGAGATATCCCAGATCAGCCAGGTTGATATGACCCAAATGGACAAATGGCTAGTACAGCCAAATTTACAATTATGCTCCATCATCGCAGAGGACCGACAAGTGGGAAAGATTTTACCACAGGTGGCGAAGAATTTCTACACTCTTGAAACGAGCGACCAAGCAGAGCCTTCCAGGTTGATAGCCCAGTTGGTGGAGAGGTGCATCACTTGCACCGAGCAGGCGAAAGGGCAGGCTTCTGGTGTCAAATAATGACAGATGTCTGTCTGTTCTATTTTTAGAAACCAAAGAGTAAAGAGAGGAAGGTTCTTTTCCCGTAGGAAGGAGGAAAAAGACAAAGAAGTAAAACACATAAATTTCCCATTTTTGTAACCGAAAACTTCTGGAATTATTGAGATTCTAGCGCTTAGAAGTTTGTATAAATATGCATTTATAAGTGAGAATAAGGGTTGGACATTTCTTGGCTGATTGTAATAGAGACTTTATTTCTCTTGAAAATTAATACAAAGAAATCTGAAGATTCCTAATTCCGTGAAGACTGAGTTATGAGTTTTGTTTTCTCTGTTATCTTATATTAAGTTTAATTTCACATATATATTTCTGATGAATGCTTAACTACAATTTAGTGCAACTTCTACTGTGGTGACCAACTTTTAGTCATCTAATCGCTTGCAGTTTTTCCTCTGTATCGTCTATCAACAGGTACAAGACCTGTGAACTTTTTAGATCTCTATATTTTATGCTTCGTCAGATTACTTCTTGCCTTTTTCTTCTTCTGTTTACAGGGCGAGATTCTCCCTTGATAGGAGCCTCACATTGTCGACTGCTTAATGTTTTCTCACATTTCATACATGATTCTTTAAAAACTTAAATCAGTTACAGGAGAAGGCCTTTGGTTTGTGTTCTATCTTTAACATTAGATTTTGAAAGTTCTCTTTTATACGGTTAAAGAAGAAATTGAAGTTGCATTTTAAACTTCGAACTTTCTTTTAATTTTTTGTTCCTCCATGACTGTGCCCTTTGCAAGACAGCCCAACATTGAACCCGGCCTATCGGATCAAACCAACGTCGCTTTGAACCTATTTGACACCATACTTAAGACCGCCATCACCTGGATCGAACTCGAATGTTCATGGGGTGAAATTGAATAGGATATCAGCATCCAGGAATGTTTGGAAGCAAGACAGAGACAACTTAGAAATCAGCCTTAGCTTCCCTTTTCCAAAGGGTTGATTTTTTCCCCTTTTTATCTTTTACTCACTTTCGGATGCCTAGACCCTGTAATTTTTATCCTTAAGTACAGACTCTAGAACAACATACTGCAAATCTAATTTTGCAGCCTCCACAATTCTGTCTTTCAAATCTGATTGGTACATTATAATGGTTGTAGAATGAAACTCATGCACTCTTATGTTGAGTGCATCAACCACTTTGTTCTCTTTCCCCTTGATATTCTTTATATCAAAGTCATATTCATAGAGGAATTCTAACCATCTACTTTTCCTAGCATTCAAAGTAGGTTGATCAAACAAATACTTCATACCATTATGGTCTGTCCTTGGCTCAAACCTCTTTCCCATGAGGTAGTGTCTCCACTTCTCCAAATCGTGCACTATGGCTACCAACTCCAAATCATGAGTGTCATAGAGCCTTTCGTTCTCTTTAAATGTTATGAAATCGAAAAATATTACACATCTGTTCTGACTAAGGACTCCTCCAAATCCTTCTTTGCACGCATCTGTGAAAACCACGAAATCTTCATTCAAATCTGCAATCTTCAGAATTGGAGTGTTGGTTAAAAGATTCTTCAATTTTTGGAATATCTTTTCACATTCTTATGTTCGTTGAAATGTCTTCCCCTTCCTTTGCAAGGAAGTGATTGGATAAGCTATTATCGAAAACCCTGCAATGAACCTTATGTAGTAGCCCACTAGACCCATGAAGGATCTGACTCCTGTCACATTCTTAGGTTATGTCTGACCTCTAATGGCTTCTATCTTCTCAAGATCCACTACTGTCCCAGCTTTAAATATGATATGCCCCAAATAGTGAATTTTGTTTTGATAAAATGAGCACTTGCTCAATTTGGCATACATCTCATGCTCTCTTAGAACTTGCAACGCCATCCTCAAATGATGTTCATGCTCTTCTTCTGACTTGGAATATACAATGATGTCATATAAAAATGCAATGACAAACTTGTCCAAATATTCTCAGAAAACACCATTCATTAGGCACATGAAAACAACTGGTGCATTTGATAACCCAAATGGCACTACTGTGAACTCATAATGACCATACCTTGTCCTAAAGACGGTCTTGTTGATATCTTCATCTTTAATCCTTACCTGATGGTATCCTAACCTGAGATCTATCTTTGAAAATATCCTTTCATCCCTCAACTGATTGAAGAGATCATCAATCATTGGTAGAGGATACTTGTTCTTTATAGTTACCTTGTTCAACTATCTGAAATCAATGCACAATCTCAATGTCCCATCTTTCTTCTTCACGAACATGATTGGGGCACCCCAAGGTGACACACTTCATTGTATATACCCCTTCTTCAGAAGTTCTTTAAGATGCATTTACATCTCCTTCAGTTCCAGTGTACTCATTATGTAAGGAGCCTTTGACATTGGAGTTTCTCCAGGGATCAAATTTATAGAGAAATCAATATCTCTTTTTGGGGGTAATCCTAGTACCTCCTTGAACACATCTTCAAAATCTCCCAGGATTGCATGATCCTCCAGATTTTGCACCTTATCCTTAGATGCTTCCTCCATATGGGCTGCAAATATTTGACAACCCTTCCTGTAACACTTTTTCAAATGAATTGCTGAAAATTCTCTAATAATCACTACCCTATGAGTTACCTGCACTTTCTTTAGGTTCCCTTCCTCATCCAAGAACACAAATTTATCTTTATGATAGTCTAGGATAGCCTCATGTTGGTCCAACCAATCTGTCCCAATTAGACAATCATAGGAACCTAAAGGCAAGATATTCAAATCTCCATTTGTGCTCAGTCCATTCATGTCCATAAGACATGAATTAACCATCTCATTAACTTTTCTTTTGTCTCCACTAGCCAGCTGTACCAACAAATATTTTCCATGCTTGTTTCTTGGAAAATGCAAACTTTCCACCATCATAGGATCTATATAACGATGAATAGATCCTGAATCAATTAAAATAGTAACGGTTCAGTTGTGGATCATACCTTCCACTTCAATCATATGTGACTGATACTCTTCTTGCTTGTTGTCCAGGGATGCATAGATCATGGGTACACTTTTTCCCATGTCCTCCACGGTTTCATCTCATTGTACATTGTGAATAGCTCTCATTTTGTCACTTTTGTGAGGACAATATCTAAAAATATGATCTCCTTTACAACCCCGACATTGAATATGTGGCTTCCTTGGCCTTTGACCACCTTTCTCAATTGTTCTGGGTTCTCTAGAAGTTGGCTATCCATGACGATTATTTCTGAATAATGGTGGCCTAGTTCCTTTCTTCCTTTGATCCATCTTGAATTTCTTCTTGTCTTCCCAAGATTTTTGGAAAGTTGGCCTTTCTTTTTCTTGATCATATAGGCACTTAGCTCACCTTCTGGTCTGTTCCAATGTTTTGGGATCATCATATTGTATTTTGTCACTGATGGATGATGGAAAACCACTCAAATACCTCTGAATCTTGACTGTCTCATCCTTCATGAAAGAGACATACTTCAGCAATTCTAAAAACCTTCTTTCATATTCTTCTATTGTCATACTCCCAAGCTTGAGTTCAAAGAACTCTTTCATTTTCTTGTCATAGTATCTCTTAGTCAAGTATTTCTTTTTGAAATACTTATTGAATTCCCTCCAAGTAACATTTTTCTCTTTAATGTGATGTAGCCGCACAAGTTGATCCCACCACATGGATGCCTTTCCTTTGAGTTGATAGATGGAAATTCTTCATTCTGCATGAGAAGAATAATTATGAAATTGAAAATACTTTCTCATGCCCAACAACCATGTCTTTTCATGTTCATCCTTCTTGTGCTCACCATCAAATGTAGGAGGTTTGATTTTGTTCATTTCCCCTCATATCTCACCCACCCCAGACCTCTTATGCTTCCTAACAGGGGATGGAATTGAGTAGTTGTGTGCTCTCTTATTGGAATGCCTCGAGGAGTGACAGTGATGTCTGCTAACACTTCTTATTCTGCTTTTCTCATCATGGGACCTGTGACTTCCTGATCTAATAGATCTACTCTCCTTATCCAATTTATTTTCTATTCTTTCCAGGTTCTATATCAACTTATTCCTGAAGTCTCCCTATTGCCCCCTGGCTCTCATAAGCTTTGTGTTATCTGCTCAGTGAATTTGGACTTCTTTTTTCAATTCTTTTATAATTTTCATCATCCCACATATTTATCTATTTCTTATCCATGCCCATTGGAGTTTGTTCCTTCAACTCCCAAATGGACATTCATTCCTCTAGCCTCATTCTCTGAACTATAAGCATCATGTGCCTCATCTGTTTCTCTTCATTATGCAACACTTCAGTTTGGTTCTAACAATTATTAATTCTGCAAAATGTGCAGTCAACCGAATTTTTGTCAGGCTATTAGACTTAATAATTTTCTAGAATAACATAAACCAATCTGATTCAACAAAATAATATCCGACTCCATTTTCAGAGGTCTTGGTCAATCAAGAGCCTCTCAGGTTTCTATCTCTAATCCCATCTCTGTTCTGCAATAATTTTTGGGCGCTAGTTCCTTTTCTTCAGCCCTTGGATCGCATTTGACCACAGTTGTGAACCAGTGCTAATGATTTGGGTGCTTATCTAGAGCCTTGAAACTTCAGGCTCCAGAGCTTTGGAGGTTTTCCCTTTTTCCACGCGTCCCAAACATCACAAAACAATGAAATGAAAAATGTGCGAAGAACGGTGGATCTACAGTCCACATTCCTTGCTCGGATCTAAGGTGGATCGGAGCTTCGGGGACTTCGATATTCAGTAGTTTCCAAAGCACCTCCCAACAAATATCTTGGAGATTCGAATTGGTGAGTTCGCGAAGTGGGGTGGATCAGCGGTCCATGACTTCCTAGCATCCAACGACTGATACTTACTATGGAACTCCGGGCTTCGGGCTCCGGGATTTCGGAGATTTGGGGCTCTGGGACTTCAGAGCTTCGGGGCTCTAGAACTTCGAAGGATTTCACCTTTGCACATCCTAAAACTCTCGAATCAAAAATCTTTGAATACTTCCATGTCCCCCACAGTGACTTCATTACGTCACGTTACTTCGGCACTACGAAACTTCACAAATTTCTCCCTTCCATTCCATCATGAACCATTTCTTTTGAAGTGTCAAGTCTTCGAAATTCATGATCTGGAACCACGTGTCCACTATGACCATCAGGCGCTCTACCATCCATGCTCAAGAGGATGGCCATGTGGTGAAATATTAGAAGCGGACACGTGGCCCTATCATATGGGTAACACATTTCATGTTCTAACTAGCATTTCAATCAACAAAAGGTTATTAACTCACTCACACATGGCACTTGTCCATGTCACTTCAAAAATTCAGGCCTTCGGGCTTCAGAAGATTTTACACTTGCATTCCTCAAATCTCGTGAACTTTGAAAGTTTGAACTACTTTACTTTCCGGGGTCCACATAGTACAGTTGTAAACAATTAAGGTGGTGGCACATGGCATGTCTAGGAAAGTTCCACGTCACCAATAGTGGTGTCATCATGCCGCACCACTTATGTTCCTCGGCTTCGAGACTTTTCACACTAGCACAGTCCAATGGTAAACACTTATGCCCGGATCTACGATGTAGATTATCTTCGGCACTTCGGAACTTCAGGCTTTGACCCTCTTTCTCTTATAACCCATAACTTTCTCCAAAGTCACGAAGTCTGAATGACTTGGAGGTTAAACTCCATGAAATTTTATCCAGATCTGATGGTTGTGAAGGATCATCCTTCTCCTGAATAGAGTCTACGTCCTAATCACCATGTATGTTGTGGTTTCTTTCGTTGTGGCCTTTTCTTAAACCGTTACACCTCCTGTGCTTCTGAACATAGTCTAAGTGTTCTCTCAACACCCTTCTAGCACTCTGCACATCAAAATTATCTAGAATTTTTACTCTGAATTCCTCATGCGTGGCCCACCCAGGTTCAGTGTTGAAACCATGGGCTCTGAACTTGAATTTTGTCCATTTCAACAACAATTTTTTTTTTTTTTTGAAACTTTTTCTTCAACTTCCACTGACATGGCCCATCTAGGCTCAGTGTTGAAACCATGGCTCTGATACCATTTTGTAACGTCCCCAACCACCAACAGGTTGGGAAACGTCACTTCCTGTATGTCTCTCCTTGCTCTAATACCATTTTCTAACTTCTCCAGCCACCAACAGGCCAGGCAACATCACTTCCTAGACATCTCTCCTTGCTTTGATACCATTTTGTAACTTCTCCAACCACCAACAGGTCGGGCAACATCACTTCCTGGACATCTCTCCTTTCTCTGATACCATTTTGTAGCACCCGCGACCACCTAGGTCGGGCCATGTTATTCCAAATAATGCTCTAATACCATATATATTTATATACATATCTATCTAACGCAAATTAACAACTACAACATTTTGTTCATGCCACTATTCAAATAACATTAAAACATACAGGCATTGTACACAGACAATTTTAACAACATTATAACTTGATTTCAAGATACACATCATACAAAGAACATATATTTGGTAATTATATTTTAATAGATGACCACCAACTATGATGCAAAACTCTCACAAACCTCCCAGGCTTAGACCATGTTGCTCATCACGCTCAGCAATGGGTCACCCCTGAGCTAGGAATAAAATCCATCGTGTAAGGGATTCCCAAGCTTGGCAAGGACAACAGGAAAGTCGCACATATCAAGAGGAAGGATTCTCCCAGGATCCATCTCACACTAACAGCCTACAACCTCTCATTCCCCACATGCATGTCCCACCCAATGAAGTGTGCCCCTTCTCTTCTCAACAATCCTTTGGTTGTCCCACTTCCCTTCCATGGCTTTAGCAACAGGACGGACATGAATTCTCACAACACTATAGTTGTCGTTGGGCTCCCTCTGGGAAAATCGCTTCCCCAACAACCTCTCTCACATGGAGAGAGTTTCTTACAGTCCTCACAACCTTCTTCTTCAGTGCACAGGCCTGACAACCCACCTCTTTAAACCCACAAACCTGATAATCTTCTTCTTTAGTCCAGCTCCTAAGTCAATTCAAGTAAGGGTTATGGCAACAACAAAGCTCGATATAGATTAGATGATGGAAGCAAGCCACACTCAGTCAAGGAACTACATTGGCAACAACAACAAAACGTTAATGCACAGTATAGACTCAGGCAAGGTACTGGTTTAAGGGTGCATGAATGATGCAGAGGTCAATGAGGGAGGCAATGGCTCAGTGCGTGAATTCATTAGGTGAATCCGTAAAGATGGTAGTCTTCTCGAGAATGGAGACGGTCACGAGCATAGTGAGAGAACCCCCAACGAGTTGGATTTCTCAACTATAAAATTCATGCGCCCAGGTTGACACATGTCTTCCTAAAGTTGCATGAGCTCCACTTAACACTTGTTCCCTTTCCCCAGGAACTTAGGACAACACAGATTGTGTCAACCTTATCCTTTTGTAAATAATAATATAATATTATCCCTTTAGAGGTAATCCATATAGCTTAGACCCTATTCCTAGACACTTAGCCCCTTCCCTTACCCTACATAGTGGAGCTTAGTCCCCCATAACTCTTTCTCCATGGCCGAACTACACGCAACAGTGTAATTTTATTAATGATGTGTGTATTTACATATTCAAAAATCAAGCTCATTGGCCTTAGCATCTAGGCCCTTCATCCTAATAAACACATAAGTCTTCTAGCTTATAAACACTTGCCTCACCAACCTAAAAACATAGTTACAATTCAGCAGGGGCTCAGCCTTGGGGTGTTACAGAAAGATTCAAGGAGGATATAAGGAAAATCATAGTCAGATAGAAAGGTTCTCAAAGAAGACTGGAAACAAGGGTTTCTAGGTAAAGAACCAGTAGAGAATGGGAGGTAAATGGTCTTAAAGACATGGAAAGGATAATCAATCTATTAGTTTCTTTGATATGCATTGAATCATTACCTTTCTCCTTAGACCAAATTATCTATTTAATCCATCTCTAGTTAGTTAAAGATGATTGATTATAGGTAAGTAGAGTTAGGAAACTAACCAAACCCGTAACTCGAATTTTAATTCGGAAAAAAAATAATTTTGAGCATTTTTTAACATGTACATGACTCTCCTTGGAGAAATCCATGTATATGTGTGTTGCATAATTTCTAGGGCATGTACAAGTTCCAAAAAAATGTTTTTAGAATATCTCAAAGAGGTGCAGGGAAAAGGTGTCTGCAAGTAGGATAGGGACTAGGCTAATAAGATCATCAATGCTTCAATGGTGGCAATTGATGCTATAACACCTCCACCTTCCTAATGAATCTTTAATCCTTGGTATTTTTTGATATAGACTAACCAATAAAGGCATGTTTTCCTCTTTTTAGAGTCTTTACAAACTATATTTGTTATAACCCTAATTTGAACCATACATGCTTACCTGGCATCATGCCACCTCATATTCCTTCTTTGCCAAGCTAGTACTGAACAACTCTTCTTAAAAACACCCTTTTTAAAGGCACACACACCCTGCTCCACTACAGCCCACGTGTACACTCTAGCTGACCCACTACAGCCTGCGTGTACACTCTAGTTGACCCACTACAGCCCGCGTGTACCTACAAAAGAACGAAAAACAAAAAGTTGCCGACGGAGCACACAGTTTTTGGTAAGTTAACTAAACATTTCAACCATGCATGGCCAGTCACTCGACCAAATACCTAGCTCCTTCTAGCCTATAAAAGAAGGGGTAGGGGTCCCATTTGAAAAGGAAGAAGAGGAATATAGAAACTCTGCCCAAATTTATCCCCACTTTGCTCCAATTTCCTACAATTGTATTGTGAGGTTGAGTAGTTGGTGCATTGTGAAGAGGAGCCCAAGACCAGGTTCGAGGAGCAGTGTCAACCACATATTGTAAAGTTTACTCTTGTGAAGATTAATACAAAAAGGAACACTTTTTTCGTCCCACCATATTATGTGTTCAAATTGTGTATTTATTTTATGATATTGTCACAACTAACCCAACAATTAGTATATGAAATGCATGTTCGCAGCCTTTTGTTTTCTCATATGTGAATGAAGATTAGCTTTGAGAGGAGGCTTGAAATCAAAGAGCGAGTGAAAGAAAAGGGATCGACATCAAACAAAGAACTTAAGGTAGAGTCACCAAATCTCATTTACACCTTTGTATTGCATGAATGTGGGGTTTTGGGTTGGGAGAATAGGAAAAAGTAGAGGCCTTTAAATGGTCATTTTCTGCATCCATGATTAGAGCCCTTAAATGCTAAGTCCATAGGACGGATTTCCCACCCACAACAATATTGAGACTGATTCTCTAGAAGAGACGTCAAAAGGAATCTAGATATATTTTATTTTCTTGATATTGTCCTCCTCCACTAAGGGGTTTTTTTCTCTGTTGGATCCAATTCAAGAAAAAAAGGTAAATGATTTGAGTCCCCCCCCCCATATAAAACCCACTATTTTAACTTG
>SNQJ01S0186863.1:2758-18541 GCA_010110895.2 Picea sitchensis
TTCATGATATTTTGTTTGATTTCACTATTTGAATTTGTTGCAAAGTGTGGTAATGCAGGAACAGTTGGATCTCCATATTTCACCATACATGAGCTTTAATGGAGCATCCCACTTTTTAGTTTAGTTTCTCCAGGAGATATATCTTAAGTTCATCTTTTCATTTCATGAGCCTCTAATGAACATATTTGTCACCTATGAAAGAACGTTTCGATTCACTGTTTGCTTGAGAAGTTTTGTTATCAGTTTTCTCTTCTAAGTTTGGAGTGGTATTGTTGAAGTGTGCCTCGGTTTGTTTGTTAGTTTTTGTTAAGTATATTAGCTACAAATAACAGATTCAAATTCCATCTTTCCACTTCATGAGATTGTAAATGGACAAGGCATTATCTCAACAAAATCTTTTGAGTGCATGATTGCAAGTTTTGCTTTCTAATTTATAAATTGTGTGAAGAGTTTTATCTTTGAAAACATAGTATTTTTTTATTGAATGTTTCTTCTTTAAGCTATACTCATCAGACATAGGAACCTATATGTTATCGACACATATAGTGCATCAAATCTTTTGATTACGAATCTCGGTTGATAATTTATGTTTGGTATTATATTATGCAAATAATTGCACCAACACATCTGGAGTTCATTCTCTCATTAGGTTGAGTTCACAACATTCCTTTTCATCATGTCCCATGGAATTACAAAAATTACAAAATAGAAATTTGGAAATTATCTAATACTTTTGCATCAAAGTACAAGTATTCATGTGATGACTCACCGTTCTGCATATCTCACACCATACCCCTCCTCTCGAGGCCAAGGGATTTGGGGCTCATGTACCTAGATATTCTTTAAAGGTTGGACACTCATTCTTATAATGAAATTACTTTCTGCATGTGGTACACCAGAATTCTTCACATTTTTCCTTCCCTTTAGCAAATTGTCAATGCTGCTAACTATGATTGAACTTGAGCCATCACTGCGCTAATTTCTCCTACAAGGGATGATTCCAACTTCATAGTGATCTCTAGTGATTCTGACTGTGACGTAATATTCTGTTGCGCCAATGGGAATCATATATGTGGAAATAATACTGTAATGAACCATTCCCTATGATACTCATATGGAATATGGAAGGTCAACTGATCCATCAATATCTTGAATCTCTAGTAAAAATCCCATACTGATTCATTTTGCAACTGCTTGATCTCTTTTAGTTCTGTAATACACTGCGACTTAGACTTTAGTCATACATCCCTCTATCTATCTCTTTTTCTCTTCACTCTTACATCCTTGCATACATTGCATACTTCCTCTCTCTTACATTTTATTATATTCTAATATTTTCCTCGACTACCCTCTATCCCAAAACCATTACATATTTATACAATTATACTAGGTATTATCCCTTGTCAATGGATGCAAAATACCTAAAGGATTCAATGGTAGTCCTTTGTTTGTGCACATTGATCCCTGAAAGTGCACCAATTGTCTTTCCTTCCTTTGAGTACTCCGTGAACTTCCCAAAACTGGTCCTAAAATCCTGTACCAACACTAGTTATGGGGATTATGAATTTGTAGTGGTGCCATTTGGACTGACCAATGCACTAGTTTTCTTTATGTGCTTAATGATAGAAATTATCAGAATTTATCTGGATAAGTTTTTTATTGTGTTCTTGGAAGACATACTTATTTATTATAAGTTATAGGGAGAACATGAACAACATTTGAGAACGGTTTTTAAATTGCTAAGAAAACATCATCTTTATGCCAAGCTAAACAAGTGCTCTTTTTACTAAGAACAGATCCATTATTTGGGCACATTATTTCAAAGGAAGTTATAACAATATATCCAGAGAAGATTGAAGCCATTAGAGGATGGCCAACACCCAAGAATGTTTCAAAACTAATTTATTTCATGGAATTAGTCAGATATTACATGAGATTTATAGCAGGATTCTCTAAAATTTGTCATCCCATTACTTCTTTACAAAATAACGGAATTAAGTTTAAATGGACAACAAAGTGTGAAGAAAATTCAATTTATTGAAAGACTTACTTACTAGTGAGCCTATTTTGAATATTGTTGATCCAAATGAAGGACTTGGTGGATTCCTCACTCAGAATGGACATGGTGGATTCCTCACTCAGAATGGACATGTCATTAGTTATGAGTTTATAAAGCTTAAATAACATGAGTGTAATTATGCCACACAAGATTTGGAGATTTTTTCCATAGTTCATGCATTGACTATGTGGAGGCATTATCTCATGGGAAATACATTTTAATTAAGGACAAACCATAGTGGTATGGAATATCTTTTTGAGCAACCAACTTTAAATGCCAAGAAAAAAATATGTATGGAATTTTTAAGTGAGTGTGACTTTGACATCAAGCATATCAAGGAAAAATAAAATAAAGTTGTTGATGCACTCAATAAAAGAGTACATATCATGCATGCTACATCCATTAGTATGCATCAATCATATTTAAAGAGGAGAATTTTAGATGTTGATTGTACAGACCAAGATTACCTACAGGTAAAAGAAAGTTTATAACAAGAAGATGTACAACAAGAAAATGTACAACAAAAATTTAAAGAGTATGAGATGAAGGAAGATCGAGTACTTATGCATAAACACATAATTTATGTTCCTAATTCTGTAGAACTAAGGAATTTGGTATTAAAAGAAATGCATAATATTCCGTATGTTGAACATTCTGGTTACCAAAAAACAATTGCAGTAATAAGAATCCAATACTTTTGGCCATGAATGAAGAAGGATGTTGTTGATAACATTTCCAAATGTATGGAATGCCAGAGAGTGAAAGATGAGCATAGAAACCCGGTGGGTTTTCTACAACATTGTCGATTCTAAAGAGGAAATGGGAAGTAGTAACCATTGATTTTATTACTAAGTTTCCTAGGAAAACAAAGAAACATGAATCAATAATGGTAGTGGTGGATAAATTGACCAAGGTTTCTCATTTTGTTCCAGTGAATCTGACTCATAAAAAAAACTAATATTGCATAAATTTACATGAAGGAAATTTATAGGTTGCATGGAATACCTAAGGAAATTGTTTTAGACAAAGATACAAAGTTTAATTCAAACATTTGGAGGGGATTGTTTAAAGGATTTTGTACAAATATGAACCTTATCATAGCATATCATCCACATTCAAATGGGAAGATAGAGAGAACCAACCAAGTGATTGAAGATATATTTAGAATGTATCTGATGGATAAGCCATATAAGTGGGAAGATTACTTGCATTTGATTGAGTTTTCCTACAACAATGTGTATCAAGAATAATAATTTCAAGATTCATTGAAGATGAGCCCATTTGAATCTTTGTATAGTAGAATAGCAGTACTCTAGTTAGTTGGGACAACCCAACATAAAAAGTGGTACTTGTGCCAAAATTGCTCAAGGATATGGAAGACCATATGGTTAAAGTTATAAATAATTTGAAAAGAAGCACAAGATAGACAAAAGAGTTATACAGATAAGAACATGAAAACTAAAGAATTTAAAGTGGGAGAGGATGAATTTTTGAAAGTGAATCCCAAGAAGAGATCATTGAAGTTGTGTAGTTGTACCAAGATAGTAGCCATATTATTTGGTCCATTTGAGATATTGGACATAATAGGTCCAATTGCATACATGCTTGCATTTCCTTCTTTCATGAATGTGCATAATGTATTTCATGTCTCTTTGTCGAAAACTTATGTGCATGATCATAACCATGTTATTTATTGTAATTTGATTAAGGTGGATCTAGAAGGATAATTTAAGGTCCAACCGATGCACATATTGGAAATGAAGGTCAAAGTGCTCCAGAATTGATCCATAGGATTGGTAAAGGTTCAGTGGACCTGTTATGGTCCTGAGGATGCTACATGGGAGCATGAGGATTCCATGAGGGAATACTACCCACGTCTTTTTGAATACATTTTAAATTTTGATTTCACTTTTGTACAAGCACTGAGGACAGTGCCAAAAAAAGAGGGAGGGGAATATAATACCCCAATTTTGAGTCCCCACATTAATGATGTAATTTTTTTTATTTGATGAAAGGCCAGAGTGCCTGTAAATTTGGAAAGGTCGGAATGCCTAGGAAATGTAATACTTTGAATATTTTTAATAATAAAATACATCATTGGATGCAATATGGGCAAGGATAGAGATAGGGGACTATTATTCTGCAAGAGAGGGGGATAAAGGGGATATGTATTTTATTATATTTTATTAACTCATCTTAGAATTAGTTGGGAAAATTGGTTATACGAGCTTATTGGTGAGGCCAAGTGGTGCATTATTGCATGCAATTATATAAGCCCTACTTTTTGTCTTTTTAGGGGTTA
This sequence comes from Picea sitchensis, assembly GCA_010110895.2. Lineage (NCBI taxonomy): Eukaryota > Viridiplantae > Streptophyta > Pinopsida > Pinales > Pinaceae > Picea > Picea sitchensis. The sequence continues at coordinate 7,120 of SNQJ01S0186863.1, forward strand.
CTCAATGATTTTTTGGTTCACCATTCATGGTACCTCATTCATTCATTCTTTCTCACTCTTTTGGGCATAGGAAAAATCAATTGTTGGAGTAAAAGAGCCACTGATTGTTGGTTGTAGGTAAATGTTGATTATTCCAAGAAGGAATTGATGCATGTGTGAATGAGAATGATGGAAATTATGAAATAATTATCTACAGTGGATAATCCTTGGAGTTTCTAGCATTGATATTTTCTCACGAGTAGGAATATAATCATGGAAAATGAGTTGAACAACTTGAGGGATTGAAATGTAGAGAAAGGGGTTCATTCCTGATGCAGGAGCATCACTTCACCCCAACAACGTGATAGCTAGCCAACACATCAAAGAACACATTCAATGGAGGAGAGAGGTGCCAACCCTCTCATTAATTCAAATTCGAAAATGTAATAACTGTTGTAAGACCGAAGAGCCACACATATGCCTTTGTGCATGTAGTAGATATGATCACCTTTAATGGTTGTAAGGCTGCCGATCTAGATTCGATTCGGACTAGACAACCATTGAATGTAATTCAATGTAAATTAATGAGAGTTGGTGAGATGGAGGGAAAGAGCTCGAGGAGCCCCTCTTTTGTAAGAAGATATTTTGTATCTAGATTCAATTAGTTAGGTGTGAGTAAGGATGAAGGAAGAGAAGAGACAGTCGAGACTCCGTTGCAGTCAGAGCTCGAACACATTTTAATCAGGCATTCATATTAATACAAAGAGTAGTTTTTCCTGCATAAGAATCTTTGTGTGTTTATGTGTTTATGAATGAACATTTTTTATGATTTCATGTGCATATGTTGTAGATGTATGTTAGATGCCATCTGCAGGGATAGATAGATTTTATCATCTATTCAGGAGTTTGTTGATTTCCGTCTAGGTTCTTTGTGGCTTTATGCAAGGGGTTGCATGACAGAGTATTGAGGACTCTGTAAGATAGTGCAAAGAGTGCACATATGAGTTCTGTGGAATTTAGGAAAATACGTGCTAGGAGGGTGCACTAGGAGAGTCACAAACTCAAGGGAGAAGCCTCAAGGTTGCTTAATACCTTAGAGGAAAGACTGTGCAGGGGAAGGCACAAAAAGACATAATTTCATAGGATTTTGTAAATCTCTACTAGGTGGGCATCGAGCAAGTGCAAAGAGTGCACCAGGGAAATCTCTTTCGAGTTATAAAAGAAGGGAAGTGTCGAGAAGGAAGAAAATCACTCACAGGGTTGTTGAACACCTTGGAGGAGAGCCTGTGCAGAGAAGGCACAAAGAGAAGATAGAATAACTGAAGATTATGTAAAGCTCTGCTAGGTTGGCATCGAGCAAGTGCATAGAGTGCACATAAGAACTCTATTTCGAGTTCAGAGATAGGATAAGTTTCAAGGAGAAGACACTCACAGAGTTACTGAACACTCTATCAACTCAGTAAGGAGTGATTGAGCACGAGGTTGCCAGGAGGGCACCAATCTCCATTTGAAGGAGAAGGCAAGGATTGATTTCTTTAGAGGTTCGAGCAAGAGAATCTCATGAAGGATAGTGCCTTTGCACATAGAGTAACAATAGAGAGGAGAAGAAGGTCGAGAAACCCCTTGAGGTTTCACAGTTTACCAAGCTCAGGAGGGACAATGTTCCAAGAACATAGACAAGACCAAGGTTACAGAGTTCGCAGGGAGGAGATCGAAGGCCAAGAACTTTGAAGCATCGAAATCTCTCGAGTCTGGGAAGAAATCAAATATCAGGAGAAGGAACATCAACAACCATGGAAAAAATATGGAAGAAAGGATCTATACCGTCAGAGTCCATGTCCAGGCAACGAAGGAGGGTGCGCAAGAAGAATATATATGGGCTGCCAGATCTAGCACAGAGTACTGAAAACCATTGGATCAAGCAAAGTTGCAAGGAGGATAATGGTGGGACCATTCAACTCTTGAAGCTCAGGAGGAACATGAGTCATTGATCCATATCAGATTTGAACAGTTGGTTCATTTCAGGAGATCGGGGATCGTGAGTTGGGAGAAAAAGGTTCTGCCTTGGTTCTAAAATCCCCGATACGCGAAAGACAGATAGAATCCAGGCCGTTGGTTGAGCCAACATCATCAGGATCATCCATTTTCAGGGGACACGTGGCAGAGGTCCACATAAATTGGAGGTTTGAAAGGAGAAGAGCTGACATCATCGTGGTTGTCCATCAGAGAACACGCGTGGCAGCAGATCCGGGTGTTCGTGGAATCAGACACCGAGATATTTGCAAGGAGCTGAGGAGAAAATCCATGAAAGGTGGATTCATGAAATTGTTCTGGACCGTTGGATCTAGAAGGAAAGGTGGAAACAAATCCACACACTTTAGAGAATCGAATACTGGGAGAATGAGAGTGAATACTCTCCCAAACTTGTGAAAGGTGAATCATTTATTGAATCTAGGCCGTCAGATCAGGGGAGGATCTGAACTGTAGATACAAAGTCACAGATTTTAGGAGTCAGGTATTGGAAAGGGAAGGAGGAGTTGTTCGATGATTCCTCGAATCACAAAATCCCAAAATAGCGGGATCTGGGACCCGATTCCTAGTGAAAGGTCATGTTGGGTGCATAGGAGTGAGGGCTAGTGCTTGCTAGGCCCCTAGTTGGGTTTCGAGACTCAGAGGATTCAAGGAGTTGTTGCATCATAATCCCCGAAGTCGCAAAACGCGATGCACCTTTTTGGGTTAGATCCGCGGTCATAGCTTCGGGGTTGAATGGATATGTAAGGCTCATGTCCGGTGCTTAGTTGCGCACGACGGGTATCAAAGAGGACATGTGGATTTGTTCAAGGGTTCTAGCAGGGAACTAAAGGAGCCACTTCGGCTCATGGAGGTATAACGATCTTTGAACGGGAGGTCAGCAGAACCTGTTGAGGCAGAGGTAGGGGGTCTACATCAATTCCTTTGGGTTGTGCAGGATGAAGGGGAACATATATGGTAAACTAGGATTGTTGTGTGGTTAGGAAAATTGTGAGAGGTTGATAGATTACTGTTGTGTGTTATAGAGTCAGTCTATGACCCGTCCTTATGGATTCATAACCTTGGCTCAAGGGTGATATACTATTGATATATATAGAACAATAGTGTTTATGGTTGCGTGTAACGTCTAACGTATGCAGACAATCAATGATTCATTTATTTAAAGATAAGTGATCTTTGTGTTTTGTTTGTAATTTATATCCCATTGTGTATTAATTACATATGAGATGTGTTTGTATCATGCATGTTTTCTGTTAATGTTGTGCATTTTATATTAACCATTTCCTTTTTTGTTTAACATGTTTTTTTTAATTGCATGTGCATGTATCATGCTTCTTGATTTTAATAATTGGTATTAGAATTCTAAATTTCCCAAGATGGGGAATTTTGAGGTACCGGGTTCGATGGGTATGTCACAATATTGTCGTAACCTAAAATTGATGTTCTTTCCATGGGTTTTTATTGAGGGTAGGTGTGGACATCAGTCGTGATGGTATGGGTCCCTTCATGCCAATAGACCAATCTCTTCTTCATCCATAGTTTCAAACGTTTCACATGCAAATCCTCGTAAAGCTTGTGCCTTAGCCAATTGTTTCTTGTTGAGATCCAATTCAGATCAATGATGCTCTTCAAAATCCTTAGTGGATGATATTATTAAACTATATCTTTTTAGCAAACCCTGACAAGGAGTTTCATGAACTGGTACACTGATTTACCAGGTTCCTCTTATCATTATTTTTCATCCCTAGTGATGGTATTAATGACCCATTCCCAACTTCCAATCCGTTATGAAGTTGGAACCAAACTTTTGACATATTTATGTCAAAATACTAATACTCAAGTCTTCGATTGTATTCATGAGTGGAGATGGTGGTGTAGGCTCATCAGAGCTATAATTTGAGACAAAATTATCACATATTCATTTGTTAAATTTTTATTTACTAATATCACAAAATCTATGTTAGGAAATTTAATCAAAGATAAAGTTATACTGGATGCTCAACATCTAGATTTTATTTATTCTCAGCATGACACATTTTATGAATTGATACCTCATACTCCTTGGTCATCCATGGATCCTTCCAAACCTACCCTAGGGCTACATGTTGATGGTGTGATTGGTTTTTTTTCCCATACATATGTTGACCAATTGGAAAGTCAAATGTGTTAGATGACCATATCTTCTAACCTATCTACCAGTGCACCAACATCTGAAAATTCCTTATTCCCCAACTAGACCTATGACATCCATTCAATACAATCCACTAATTCAAAGAATACTCAACAAATGGGAGGAAAAGTTAAGAATAAGAATAAAAAATATACTCCTAACAAAGGGACTGCCCATAATAAAAATGCTAATGTGGGAACCACTAGTGAACCGAAGATAATGAAATTCCCTCACATGATCAACACTAGAGACCATCCTACTCACAAGTGTTGGAACATGTAAGTGACAACAGAATTGAGAAAATGAGATTCCAAAATCATCAATGGTTTCTAAAGAAATCACTGCATTGAAGCACAACAAGACCCAAGAATGGTCAACTCCCTTAATATTACAAAGTGGTGTTTACCAATGAAACCAAGGTTTCAACCCCCCCCGTAAACTCATCTTAGAGGAAAAGAAATTACATGTTGGCACAGGGGCAGACCCCGGGTTCAACGCTACAACAACGCACCAACAAAACCCTAACTACTGGCCCTTTCGCCAACATCTGCGGAGCAGACAAAGTCTCACACAAGGTAGAGGCAGGGGTGGTTGCAAGAATCGAGTGTTTGCAACCTTAGATGGGACACATATCTGTGATTATATCACTTACAGAGCACTTAGCATCGATCATTCGTCAATATTCAACCCTTATTATACTTCACAGATAATAGAGAGCATCACAACATTCACTTAGATATAAGGTATTTCAACACTTAACAACAGTAAAACAGATCAGATCCGGTAGATAAACACTAAGCATCTTCATACATGTCATATCTAACCTTCACACACCTCTAAGAAACACAAAGCATAAGCAGATCTATCTAAATATATCAAAGCACTTAGCAAAAGAAGGGATAAACACATTAAGTCGAAGCACAAAGCATAACACATATATTTACGTAGTTCACCCCCACCCTGGGGCTACGCCCACCAACTCTTATTCTTTATTAGCATCTCCAATTGGTTACAAAACAGGGCCACCAAAAACCTTCTTCGCATAGGGCAGAAGATCTACACAGCTCGCTATATCCTTCTTCCTTGTGCTACAACACAAAGCCTTCCACAACTCCTTACAACGACTTTCACTTAGCTCTGCAAGCCTCTTATAGTCATGCACATAGCACTTACAAAATCTATTAGCACTTAGCTTACATCACATACATCTCTATATCTCTATATATCTCTTCCGATAGATGCCTAGATATCTATTTATACATTACAAAAGTGGGCCTAAGCATGGGTAAACCCACGGGCCGACATCCCTTTCCCATTACATATTCCCAAAAACCCAAGAGGGACTTGAAAGTGGGCCGAGATTCTGTGATCTCCGCTTCACCTTGCGCTCTTCCTTCGAATGGCCGTCGAAGTCCCAAAATAGGTCAACATGACCAAGATTATCCCAAAACTTGGTCGAGGGCCAACATTACATAACGCTCCCCCCACTTAATTTGTGAAGATGGAAAGTTGATAAAGCATGGTACAACAATACTATTAAATAAGTATGAACAATTTCACCATCAACAATGATAAAAAACCATAAAGGAATCCATTAGACAAGTTTCCAAAATACTATCCAAAAATTCAATCCTAGTCATCCAATCGACTAGACAACAAGAAAATACAGGCCAATCAATCAGTAGACTAGACAAGAATATATCAGTATTATCAATCTTTGTCAATCCAATAATCTCTACATCAGTGTTACGAAGAAACTATCTCTATGGCTAGTGGTAAATGAAAAAATATGGAATGACATGTAGAAATAAACTATAATCCCACATTTTCTATATAAATGAAATGCTAACAAGACAAGACTAAGAGCATACCTTGTCTTAACGTTCGAAGAATACCACTTTTGAGCACGTGGCGCAAATATTTATACCTGCAACTTGTCCTCAACAACCAAGATACACAAGCATATGGTAATAATGTATAATTTTATCATATATATTAACATAATCCATTAACATACATGAAAAATACGCCCATGGAATGATAATTCAAATATTTGCAAGATATCAATTGGACAAGAAAATAGTATTTCTATTCAAATAATCAACATAAGTACATAGGTGACAAAATTCTGTAACAACACATATTGTAATCGAGAAACTAAGTCCCTCCAGCTAGGCCTCCACCACTTCAATCCTCCACCAAAGGAAAGATCATATATAGGATTCAATTAGGTTCTCCATCACAAAGAAGGAATATCTTGGGGGTTGAAGAAGGAGTTCATAATTTCAAGGACAAAGGGATGCAGACTCAATATGAAGTGAAATTTCTCCAGAGTGTATACCAATTTTTGATTAACTGGGTTGGTTGTCATTGATGTCAACCCTTGAATAAAGTCTGATAGCGAATTTTGGTAGGACAAAGGTTTGGGTAATGGAACCAAGTTTGTTTGATGTATTATGGTATGAGTTTTGATATATTTGCAGGTAAGACTATTCTGGATGGATAGTACATGTCATTCCATTTCTGGTGGTATGTGGAATGTCACATAACTCCTCACAGTTTGAGAGTTATGGCCTTACAAATTTGGAGGACCCTCATATCTTGGCTTGAAGCCTCAAAAGGTCAAAGAAGTCAAAGTGATTGCAAAGAAGAAATTATTTAAACAATAAAGTGAAGTGACAAATTCAAAAAGGATTATTTAAATAATAAAGTGAAGTGACAAAGTGAAAGACGATGATTTAAATAATAAAGTGAAGTGACAAAGTCAAAGAGGATTATTTAAATAATAAAGTGAAGTGACAAAGTCAAAGAGGATTATTTAAATAATAAATTGAAGTGACAAAGTCAATGAGGATTATTTAAATAATAAAGTAAATGGAGAACTTTCTAATTATGGAAAGTGGTTAGAAGTGGGTGTTGGTGCTAGAAGTTGCCCCTAGACTGCTATAGGGTCAAGCCTAACACATCTTAGTGATTGCAATAGTTTTAAGTAGATGGAAACTTTATTATGGATTGATTTGATGGGTTAACAAGACTAAATGAGAAAGGCAAAAGGGCAATAAACTAACATTAGATCATAGATATACCATTGGGCATGGATTCAAGTAAACACCCTGTTAGATTGAAGGCCAGTGAACTGCATATAAGATAAAATACTTATATGATGGTGGATGGAAGAGTGGAGAATGTGACAAATAGTAGAACATCCACCAAACATAGATTCTCTCTACAAAATGGATTTGAAAGGTACTTGAACAAAGCACACAAGCAACAGGAAGATCACAAAAAATTCTTTGCTGCTCAAGAATCTATTGTTTATGGACATCCATTGATTCTCAATGTTTGTAACTCATTCAGGCAAGAGGAAAAAACAAAATGTAAAACAAAAAGATCACAATCTGATAACACATTTCACAGGGATGTTCAATGTCAGAAATGAATACTTAATAAAACTGCCCATAGGCTTACAATGATCCATACATAGGCCTCTACCCAAAATCACCTCTCGGGTCTTCCTCTCCTCGGGCCCCTCTATTCCCATTACAAATTCTTGGTTTAAATAACAAGATAACATCTCTTCCTATTTACTGGAAATAAAATCAAAATAAATCTAAAATGGTTACAATAATTTTCTTGATTTGCTGAGGATGCTCGAATTGGAAAAATCCTTATGCTTAAAATTTTCCAACTATGCTCTAACTGCCCATTATGCCCAACAAATCTGGAGTGAACACTTGTGATGTTCTGTCATCACAATCTACTCGAGCTAATTTTTCCAACTGTTGAAATTGCTTGTTGGATTGTGCATAAAATCTAGGACTGAATCCTTTTGTTGATACTCTGTTGACAAGTACCATGTCCTCATGCTGATCCAGATCCTTTGATCACAATTTGTCCAGTTGACCGCTGATTCTGGTGCTTGAAATATGGATCTGATCCTTATTCACTGATTCTTTGCATGGTAATTTGGACTTGTCTGTCAGTTATATCCCTTGAAATCTACACTTTACTGACATTTGTATTCTCACTTGAACTGTTAAAACTTCTACCTTCAAATCGGGAATTTGATCATCTCTTGACTGATTTTTTTTAATTTTCTCCATTGGGTGACCCTCAAATGTACTTTAACATTGTGTGTTTATCGGGCATAACCCTTGGAATTCGACATTGAATCAAATGAAAAAGATCTGCTAACTTATATGATAAGTATTTTATTAGTTCCATGAGTCCAATTTCTCACATGTCAAATGCCTTTCAAAGTACAAACTCTTAATGATGTATGCAGTGAAAACCCCAGTCGCAGTTCCAAGTCTTCAATTCTTGTGCATGTTCTATATTTGACACTTGATATTGAATTGATCAAGCATGTATTTCCCATCAGGGTGATGCTATTAACAATTATACACTTAAATTTAATTACTCTCCAAACGCTTAGTTGGAAAATGGTCTTCTATCAAGAATTTTGGTGTTTGAACTTAGGTATTCATTCCCTTGGATACTCTCATCATCATATGAAAATGTTAGAACTTTGATCCCGCTCACTAAAAAATCCTGGTGGTGCTTCAACATTTGACAAAGAAGCAATGCTTGGGCCACGATTGTAATGTAGAACATGACAAGTTGGGGGGGGGGACCTGTGTATATTCCTTGTAATTGTTCATCTTATCCTTGTATAAATTGATTCAACATGAAACCATTCTCCTTAAATTGATGAATGAACCAACAATTTCGTTTATGTAATAATCTTGCAACTTCCTGTGCCTTGAACATTATCAATACACGTTGTGTTCATTTTGCATATGATATGGACATACCCAAGGGAAAATTTGACATTTTAATACCGACTTTGGGCATTAGATGTAGATTTTGGTGGTACTGGGAATTAGGCATCTCCTCGTGGCACCATTCTTTCTCGTTACACATGTTTATTACATGCTTGACAAATGGTCTCGGGTTTGAACACATCTGTATTTTATTTATTTATACAGTGGGAAATATCCCACATGCTCAAAGAGACAAAGAAAATAGCTCTTTATATGTCTTTTTGTCTCCAACCTGTATTAACGCGTAGTTCACGACTTAGTCTTGTGGGCTCCCTCCATGTGGTTTTGCGCTTAGGCACTATGATTGATTTACGTGCTGTGTGTTGTGGCTAACCCGTGTTGTGTTTGATGGAAGGTGCTCGAGATTGGCTCCCAGACAATAAATTTTTCTAAAATAATAATTAATTATGTAAAATAAAACCGATAGCATAAAACTTGACCATATAAGCCAAAATTGGCTTTATAATACCATTTTTTTATTTTGCCAGAAAACTGGATTTTAATCCACAAGCAATGATTCTTACTTAATATCAACTTTAAACACATTTTACTAGTACAAAATACAATTTATCTCGATGAAGTGGAATCAAGGCATTATAACACTGTAAAGGTGTATGGAACAAGGACTTCCACCCTTCCTATACCTCCCTCTAATGAGGCAAGTTAAAAGCTCAACACTACTTTTGGCATATGCAATACTGGTGCTCTGGAACAACACTTTTCGGTGCTACATGAATAACCTCATTCCTGCAACAAGGATAAAATTGAATATTTAGTATATGGATACTAATAGTGGGTTAGACCTAAAATAAGACACTACTACATATGACCAAATTTGCCACAGTTTTTTGTTGCTATTGCCACACATATCCGTCGTACTTTCCACGAAAGAAAAGACTATTTTTCGTCGTTATTTTTTCATCGATATATCCACGAACTAGGTGTTCATGGAAACACTAATGAAATTATCCCTCCACGTGTCATCACCATCAAGATAGGTTTGCCTTATAAAGCGTGGCAATTGCGATGAAACTTCGTCGTAATAGGGACGACAAACCGTGCCAAGGTAAAAAACTTACCAATATATTATGATGCAAATGTCATACGTGCGACACAAAACTATGGAAAGTTGCGACGAAAAAGCATGGCGATAGCAATGAAAACGTTTGGCAGAGACAAAACTTACGATGCAAATTCTATATGTGTGACACAAAACCGTGGCAAAGTGCGACGAACTTTCATCTCTATTGCCACACTTGTTCAAAAAAAATCCTTGCCTTGCAACGAACTATCGTCGATATTGCCACAGTTCCTTTAAGTTTAAAAAAACAAAAAATCTACATGAAAATCTACATATCAAGAAGAAATCCTTCCAGAAAGGTGATTGGGTGCTCCTCTATGATTCCAGATTTCAGGATTTTCCTGGAAAATTACAGACAAGGTGGTTGGGACCATATGAAATTAATGAAGTTCATGATAATGGCACTGTCACTTTAATTACCATCGACGGGTCTAGGTCTCCCTTTTTGGTCAATGGACACCGACTACGACTTTACCATCAGTTGCCTTCAAAAGAATCCTTCTGCCAAGAAGTAAGTAAGGATTGTTGTTCCTTTCACGATTTTTTTCTTATTGTGGCTCCTTTGTTGTTCCTTTTAAAAAGAACGATTGTTGTTCCTTTCACGATTTTTTTCTTATTGTGGCTCCTTTGCTGCTCCTTTTAAAAATAACGATTGTTGTTCCTTTCATGATTTTTTTCTTATTGTGTCTCCTTTTCTGTTCCTTTTAAAAAGAATGATTGTTGTTCCTTTGATGTTCCTTTCACGATTTTTTTCTTATTGTGGCTCCTTTGTTGTTCCTTTTAAAAAGAACGATTACTGTTCTGATTGCTGTTCCAATTACTGATCTCTTGTATAAGGGTATAATTTAGACATGTGGCCTTTGGCATTTTTTCATCAAAGGACAAGAAATCTCATCACGAGTTGACTTATTCACTTAGGTTACAATCTAGTGAGTGGCATTATCATCATCTGGCTACCAAAGCAGGATAATGGTCTTCTTTGGAAAAGACAATTAAAACCATTTATTAAGGATACATGCTCATCTATGGGTTAAAATGAAACGTTGATGCTATGGACGTCTGCTGGCAGTAGTGGCTCTGCCTATGGTATCTTAGTATACCTTAAATACAACAAGTTTTAGTGTGTTTTTAGATTTCCTTTTCTAAACATTGAGGCTATCATTCCAGATATATCTAATAAAAAAAATGGGAGAGTAACAACATTATGATTTGTGGAAAATTTTAACATGTGAACAAATTTAAAATCATTTGGAATCCTTTTCCTCAAACAGTTTCTACCATGGGTACAATAATTCGAATTTCTCACACAAAGTGATGATTATCGTTAGTATCGTTAAA
>SNQJ01S0186864.1:0-12103 GCA_010110895.2 Picea sitchensis
GCCCCTACTTACATTTTTCCCATGACGTTGGATTTCATCACCAACTAGTGTGTTCATTATAAGAAGGTTTTGTTTGCTTGTTTTCTTCCTAGATTTTAAGCGTGTGTTGTATGTTTTCCCTAGCAGACTCTAGGTTGGAGCTGTGTTTAATGGTGTCAGTTCCCAGAATGACCAATGAAGGAACCTCTTTTCCAGGGGAACCTTTTGTTTCTCCTTCTTACAGAAATGTTGGTCCTCCTTACATCGCTACTTTGAGCCTTCCGGGTCTCACAATTATATTACCGGTATGGTTGTTTTCCACTCAGGTGATCCTGAATGCAACTATTGCTTCGGTTGTAAGAACTTCCCCCCAAGAACATCAACCTCAGGTTGATCCTTCGCCTTCTTCACCAGTAAGATATTCTTCACGTTCTCCACTTGCAAGGTATTCTTCTATTTCATATTCTTCGTTGAGTGAAAGCTCTGAAGTTAGTAACTCAGTGGTTAAGAAGAAGAAGAAAGGGAATATTAAGAAGAAGAAAAATAAGCAAAGGTCCAAACTTCCAACCCGTGCTAGACATGTTGGAAAAACACCAGTTACTGTTAATCATGATGGGAGTGTTGATGATGCCAAGATCACCCAAAAAACCCGCAAGCCAAAGTACCCTTGCAATATTTGTAAGAGTAGCCATCTTCTTAAGGATTGCCCTGGTCTATCCAAGGTTATAGAAGCATGGTCTACATGCCCTTACCATCCCATGTCGTCATCCTCTGAACAACATGTTGATCACATCCCATCAAGTATTCACGATATTGTTGGGAAGAAAAGAAGTAGAGCTAAGTTCCCATGTATTTTCTGCGGAGGGAGTCATCAAACTCACCTTTTACCTCGTATGGACAAAGCCTCAAAATTAATGGAAGACATGATTGTTTCCCAACCTCAACTTCAATTTGCTTATCACAATCTTACTCTCAACCCACCTATATTTGATGGAATGATCAATTTGGTTCCTTCGTCGGTTAGTTTGGTTGATCAAGTAGTCAATCTGGTCACGTCCTTAGTTGAATCAGTTGACAAAGTGGCCAATCTGATCCCATCCTCAGTCGATCCCACACTCCCGTTAGAGAGTGAAACCCAAGTGGTCGATCTGATTTCGTCATCAGTTTATCCTACTCTCCCGCTAGAGAGTAAACTCGATATTGTCCATGTTCTTCTCATTGATATAGATTCTACTGTGCTAGGGGGCATTCCTCCTTCTCCCGTGGAACCCCCTCCAAGTAATGAGTCCATCCTTTTTTATTGGGGTGCGCTAAATGGACCTCGTCTTCCCTCTCAGGACGTCCCTCAAACACTAATAGATGAAGATGTGTCCGTTATTATTTTGTCCTCTATTGCTTGGAAAGCTTTGGGTTATCCTCAGCTTGTGTTGGTTACGCAGAATCTGTTAGCTCTTAACAGAAGAACCAATCACCATTTAGGAGTCCTTCCTCAGTTTCCCGTAAATTTAGGAGGGAAAACTGTATTTATTAACGTCATGGTAGTCCAAACCCCTTGGATTTTGATTTACTCCTTGGGCAAGATTATGTTTATGCCATGAAAGCTATTGTGTCCACTATTTTGTGTGTGATATATTTCCCTCACGATCGAAGAGTTGTGACTATTGATCAACTTTCATTCGTTCATCCTGACTTGATTACCATGAACTCAATGACATCCCTAAATGGTTCTTGTATGCAGACAATATCACCCCCGCCACAGGTCAATTATGTGGCGTTGTCTCCCATGCCTTCAATTGTCGATAAATATGAGCCTCTCATTGTAAGATCAGTCTCTTATGAATTGGATTTGATAGTTGACATGGTTATCTCTTCGGTAGGGCTATTAGAGCCCGATCTCCTTACACCTATCACAACCCTCGACATGTGTTCCTTCCAGAGTGTGTTTCTTCCATCAAGTGAAGATCTCTTGGAATCCATGACCGAGTATTATCCCATGACATGATTTCCTTCTGGAGCATTGTCCTCTTGGAAGTCGTGATCAAGAAGAGAATCTTTGAGCATGGTTTTCTGATTTCAATCTCATTAAAAAATGAAATGATCATTGAGAATGTTTTTTTTATTTCAAGATCATTAAAAAATGAAACCAACGTTGAGTATGGTTTTCTGATTTCAAGCTCGTTAAAAAATGAAACCAACTGCGATGATAGTTTTCGTGTCTCCGTAACAACCTTGTTAAAAAATGAAACAGAGCTTATGAGCATAGTTCTTATTTATGTGTCAAGACCGTTAAAAAATGAAACAAAGGTTTGGGGATTGAACCTGGATTCATGAGCATAGTTCTTGTTCCCGTGTCAAGATTGTTAAAAAATGAAATAGATTTCCCCCCTCTCTGTTTGAGTCAAGTACTTCGTTAAGTATAGTATTTGAAGCTTCCTTTCCTCTGCCTGTGCTTTTGGATGAAATTAAGCTTAGGGGGAAATGATTTCAGCCTCTAGACTTCATGTTGAAGTTAAGCCACTAGCTTCTTAAGCTGGGGTCTAAGTACCAACCATCCCTGAATTCTGCGTTGGAAAGTCGCAAGCATAGTTTTCTATGGTTCAATATTGTGTAAAAATAAAACCACCTACCTTAAGCACAACTTCCTCTGGTTCAAGCTTGTGTAAAAATGAAACCAAGTCCAAGCACAGTTTTGTTTAGTTTTAAGCTTGTGTAAAAATAAAATATATCCTAAGAATAGTTTTGTTTTGTTTTAAGCTTGTGTAAAAATGAAAACAATTCTGAGCTCAGTCTTTTTTCTTTCTCATGCTCGTAAATACTTGAGAATGTAACTGAGTAAACTTTTATCACTTTTTTGGACTCGTAAATGTTATATGAAAAATGAACCCTCCGGAGTTCCCTTTAAGCTCTTTTTAGACTCTCTAAACATGAAACAATCGTCGAGCGATCTTGTTCTTTTCACGCTCATAAAAGTATTTGAAGAAAACATCTGATGAGCGGTAGGTTATCTCTTTTTCGGTCTCGTCGGATCAAGTTACGAAAAAGAACGTTTTGGAGTTTTCTTTAAGTGTTTTTCAGACTCTCTAAACATGAAAAACCCTTGAGTTTTATTTCTTTGGACTCGTAAAACAAGCATCGAAAGTCCCATATGGGACCTAACCACTCCTTCCTAGGATTCGTTAAAAATACTCTGAGGGACTCATCCAAAGGATGAGATTACATTACAAGCATATGTTATCCTCCTCAATCTTGCGTAAAAATAAAGAGATACTCGCCATAAATGGTGGTGGGGGGGGGATTTGGGAAAGAAATGTATCTAAACTTGTATTCTATGGAATATTCTCCTTTGAACATGAAACCCTTTCACTCACTTTGTGTCTAGGTTGGAAAATCCGCTTGTCTCTTGATCATACTCCTTTATAAGATTACTTTTTGGTATCTGAATCCTGTTGTTGAGTCAGTTTTTCCAAGACATTTGTTGTGTCATCAATATGTTGAAAGAGAAGTTCAACCCGGAAAACCTTCTATTGCGTCGTCCATTTCTATAGTCCTTAAGCCTTCTATTGCGTCGGCCATCCCTGAGTCAGTCCTGAGTCACTTGTTACTATGATCTACATCAAATCTTGTTACTTGTTTCGTATCATTGATGGGGGATACATTAAGGCCCTCCTATGATGAGTCTTTTCCTGTCGAATTCAAATCATTATCCAAGAATTAGACTTAAAAACTAATTGGTAACTTGGAACTTTCATGCCTCAATGGAAGGTTTCCTTGCTTTCGACAGTGGATTTTCATTATTGACCCCTGATTGGGAGATTCCACCGAGTGTTCGACTTCAACTCACAAATTTGCACCCATTGGATTGTACTAGTGTACCTTGGGATTCATTGGCATTAATGGTGATTTTCGTCGCACTTGTTAACGATATTCATTAATGACCGTTAATCAAGTGGTTTCTACCATGTTCAACTTCAACACATGTATTTGCATGGTTAGATTCGTACTATATAGTGATGGAGATGAAGACCCTGGATTTTTTTATGACATATTCAAGTTGCATTGGAGTATATTCAGATTGTGTTGTTGCATAGATCTACAATGTATGTCTCGTGGCTATTTTCAAATTTGAGTCTTTAACACATAGATCCACAATGTATTTTTGGTGGCTATGTTCATATTTGGGTCATATTGGCATGGATCCACAGTGTATGCTTGGTGGCCATGACCTGTCTTACTTGAAATGGATCTTTGAATTTTAACATTTATTCTTTGAGTCATTTGTATTCCGAGTATGGGAATGCCTACCTCAGTGATGACATATTATTGTACTGTATTTCCTTGTTTGTTGGCATGTTTTCGACCAAGATGTTCCTTATTCCCTACACACGCTCGACAAAGCATTTCAGCTATCACTCTGTTCTAACTTCATACTTTGGGGGCTCACTGTTACACATTATTTTTGTCATCCCTATGACCGTTAATGATGTAAACCTATCCTTTTTATTTAGAAGGATCAATTGCCTTAATCCCTGAAGAAGAATGAAGATACTTTTTCCAGAGAGATGAAATTATACTTTTCCTTTGTAAAAAACCATAGAAAAATGGATTGTCGCACCTTGCTTAGTGTTAAGGGTGCGACAATATAGGATCATCGCAGGTTTCACCACAGTGGCTTGTGATGTTATCGTAGTTTTCTCAGTGTTGAGGGTGCAACTATTTTCGTACGAAGGAAAAAGAGGAATTTCTCGAAAGTTCTAGAATAGAAGCTTCGAGGGTGAGGTGGCCACCGATCAATTTGGATCTGAGTCGCATCCTTGATCTCATGGGATCATCCTAACCTCCTCACCCTATCCTTTTCAGCTTATAAAAGGATAATAGTTCTCATGGGGAAAGTTGGATTGAGTTGGCTAGCTTTTGGTGTGAGCTTGAGTAATTTTTGGATTTAGCTTGGAGCTTTGCTTTGTTAAGATAGATTGTTGGTCTCAGAATCCTTGGAGAAAAAGTGTGTGGGAAGTAAGGAATTTTTGGAAGGGACCTTACAACATCAAGGCATTGGTTGTATTCTCCTTTTCATATCTTTAATACAATGATATATTTCTTTCCTATAAAATTGGTCTTATTTTATTGTATGACTCCTGAATCACATACATAGGTTTTATTGAATATACGTTGTTGCTTTCACTTCGTTGTCTTGTGTCTTTTTTATAGGTTCAACATCCCATAAGCCTTGGAATGGAGTGAGGATGAAACTAGCGAGGACAAACGACGTTTAAAAGGTATGCCATTTATCTCTTGTTAGTTAGTATGCTTGATAATTAAAACATAGGGAAAGTTGTATATTCTATCATGTTTTGTTCTAGTTTCGGGATGAAACTAGGGAGATCTGTTTGTGTCCGCACTTACCAATTTGTCTGATAACAATAAGGAGAGTAAAGCATCTTTATGAGCAAATCAGAGGAAGGTTAGTTTTTCAAAAAGATTGGAATAACAAGATGAAGGGTAAAAAGGATCAAAGGAAGAAAGGTTTTAAGCCACCATTTTTCAAGAACAATTCCCAAGAAAATCAGCAGTTCATTCAACTCAAAATGAGCACAATATTGCAGATTCATTTGTGAAAAGACCAAGGAAACAACCTGTATAATGTTGGGGATGTGAGGGAAATCACTTATATAGGGAATTCCCTCACAAAGGAGAAATAATGAGGATTGTCCACAACATTCAGGAGGCTAAAATAGTGGAATACATGGGAGAAAACATACCAAGTATTTATGCATCCTTGGACAACAAGAAAGAGAAATATCAATCCCCCATTATTGAAGTGGAAGGTAATATTGATAACTAGCCCATAGAAATTTTAATTGGTTCGGGAGCTAGCCATAGTTAGATAAATCCTAACATTGTTGAAAGACTTTAATTACAAAGGAGTAAGCATATAAGTCTTTTTTTGTTCAGTTAGCCACAAGGGCTAAAAGGAAAATTAATTTGTTGGTTAAAGATTGTCTAATAGATATGAATGGACTCAACACAAGGGTAGATGTAAACATCATACCGTTGGGTTCATATGATTGTCTAATTGGCATGGATTGGTTGGAAAAACACCATGTTGTCCTAGACTCTTACAAAAAGACAATAACATGTTTTCATTAAGAAGGGAAACAAGGGAAGATTCAAGTCATTCCAAGGGTTGTAGTTGTTAGAGATATTTCAGCTATGCAGTTGAAAAAGATTACAGGAAGGGATGTCATATTTTTGTAGCACATATGGAAGAGGTGGCCAAAGATAAAGTGGCAAGCATTGAAGACCATCATGTCTTTAGGGATTTTGAAGATGTTTTTAGGGATATCTCGGGATTACCACCAAAGAGAGACATTGATTTCTCTATTGATTTGGTGCTAGGATTTTCCCTAGTGTCCGAGACACCATACAGAATGGGCACACTAGAATTGAAAGAGTTGCAGATGCATCTTGAAAATTATTAAAGAAGGGGTATATATGCCCAAGTATGTCACCTTGGGGAGCCCTGATTCTTTATGCGTAGAAGAAAGATGGAACCTGAAGGTTGTGTATTTATTTTCGACCGTTGAATAAGGTCGCCATAAAGAAAAAAATATCCTTTGCCAATAATTGATTATTCGTTTGACCAACTAAAAGGTGAAAGGATATTTTTGAATATTGACTTGAGATCATGTTACCATCAAGTGAGGATAAATGAAGAAGATATCAACAAGACAACATTTAGGACAAGATATGGGCATTATGAATTCATGGTAGTACCATTTGGACTATCAAATGCCCCAACTATTTTTATGTGCTTGATAAATGGAGTGTTCAGGGAGTACCTGGAAAAGTTTGTAATTGTGTTCCTAGATTATGTACTCATCTACTCTAAGTCAGAAGCAGAACATGAGCGACATTTGAGAATGGTGTTGCAAGTTTTAGGAGAGCATAAATTGTATGCCAATCTAAGTAAGTGCATCTTTTATAAAAAAACGATTCACTACTTGGGGCATATTTATATGTTGATGTGTTGAAGTATTAAGTTGCATTCATGTCTATTCTAGTGTGTTTTAAATGTGCATCAATTTAATGGTAGCAAACAATAGCTAAATATGGTTGTAATTTGTAGCTGGAAGCTATAGGAATTTATTTAGATAACAAAAATTTTAATTTGTAAGAGTATTACGCACCGTAATGTTCCTTAGTTGGGTTGGGGGATGTTACATAAAGGGATGACTAGAGAAGACAAAACATATCGTTGTATATTTATTTCAACTACAACACACCTTTTCAAGCATATTCAAGAATGAATTTTACATTACCAAGTGTTGTCATACCAAGATTTAATAATCAACAGGAGATAATGATACATATGACCAAAACATTTACATGTATGTTTCTCTAGAGTCACACACATACTTTGTGTCTTCATTGATATCTTCAACATCTTGTGCACTCTTCTTCTTGGATGTGTGAGACTTCACCTATCATTTATTAAAGTTGTGAATTCTAATGAAACAATTTCACTCCCATGTTGAAGTCACAAGATCCAATATGGATATTAACTTCAATGGATCCAAAACATGTAAATTACAAAGACAAACTCCTGCCATTTCTAAGGCTTCCAAACCATTTTCACCACCACCATCACCAACACATACAAATAGTTGTAGATGCAATTATCAAGTCATTTTTTCAATAAAAACACTAACCAACACACGAAACCAACCATTCATGCATGAACACACATTAACCACTTTTGTCACTCAACCCAATTGTCCCTACACTTATGTGAACACACTTTAACCGCTGAGTTTTTTCGCTCAACCCAATTGTCCATACAATGTTGCATTGATATCATGTATCGCACTTAAATCAAGTTGTGTGATCAATTTGACCACTAAGCTTAACCCAATTGTAGATTCAGGTCATAAGAGGGTCCGCCAAAAAGTTATTGTAAACTAGAGAATCAAGCAGATTGCTTCACCATCAACGATTAGCAGATTACTTCATCACTATCAGTTTTTCACAGCTAAAGCAAGACAAAGTTTCAACTCACAGCTATTTTGTTCTTTGCATATTTCAAGCTTGTTGGTCTACAGAAGCACTATACAATAGCATTAAGGATCTTTCTCACTGTCTGTCTTCTTCATAATATGATGAAGGAATGTCAGAATACGTCTTTGAGGAAATGAAGCTCCGACAATAGTAATTTGGTTGCAACCAATTACGTTTGTACGCTCCAGTGGAGAATGCCCCAAGCCATGATTACTTTTCCTTACAACAATATAAAAGAAATGAGAGAATAAACATCTTTCGAGACATCTATTTTGGATCACAATAAACAACCAATATATTAATTAGCCTATAAGACACTTGCCAATACACAATTAGTTAAATGTTCAACGAGATTGATAACAAGGATCAAATTAACTTTTTAAACTATTCAATTTAATAATATATGAGTATTTATTTTGAAGCTAAAACATATTATTGTGAAAGAAATTCAAAATAAAATATCAAGTAATTTATTTCTTAGATAAGGAAATAAATTTGGAGTTTATTTGGAAATTCTTCTTATTGAGGCCTCAGTGGATAGTAAATAGAGCTCTGATAAGGATATTTACGATAACAATGTGAGGATTTTTGTTTTTTTAAATAAATAATTGTATTAATATTAACAAAGGTTATATAGAAATGTATAACAAAATCTGTCTATAATGATAGAGGTTATATAGAAATGTATAACAAAATCTGTCCATAATGATAGTTTATGTGTATCTAAGTTATTAAAAAAAAAAAAAAAAAAAAGTCCCTATTCTTAAGGGGAAGCCAGATCTTAGCAGGTTAAACATATGAAGTCTAATAAGATTTTGAATGACTACTAATATCCCAAAAACTAAGAGTCTATATAGCATATCAACATGAAAATAAAACAGAACGAGAGATCAATTAGCATTTGGAACCTGAGAGCTAGTGAGGTCCACCACCTTACATCTCGTAGTGGCTTTGGAGCATTCTGTCTTTGCATAATTTCGTTCAGGGGATGAAATTGCCTCCATGGCATTTGCTATCCAGGTGACGACCTCAGCCATGTAAGCAGTCTGAATTTTCAGTTCCTTTTGTTTATTTTTCAACTGTCTGAAATTTTGCTCCTTGGGGAGCATTCCCAGGGCTACCAATGTCTTGGTTTGCCAATTCTAGGGTCCTGTCAAATTTTGAGTTACAGGTACTAGAAAAACCCATATTTGGAATCAAGCTGCCAATCTAAACCTCAACCTCCTCGTCTTCATGAAATTACCCACCAAATCCTATATTTACCAATTCTATCAAGGCATCAATCCAAGATCAAGAAAATGCAGAGGCAGAGAACTTCACACTAAGTACATCAACCTGAGATGAAAAAAATGCCTAGGTGTCACAACATTTTCTCATAGATTTTATCTTTTTTTTTATTATATAAATTCAAGTTTACAATTCTTTAAATTTAAATATTAATTTTAAATTACTTACATATAAAACTAATATAAAAACATTAATATAATAATAATAATTTAATTTTGAAGTCAGAGTCTGATCTCAAATTGGTGTATGAGATTTACTTATTTGTAAGTCTATGGAAATAAACATACCATACCTGCTCTAGATTTGAATTTGTAATCTCTTAAAAAAAAACATATATTCTTAATCATTACACTTATTTACATATATAATTAACATAAAAAATTAAATATTTTAATATTATTTAACACATGTATTAATGATTACCTATTGCTATATTTTCAAAAACGCAGTCCATTTGTTGTCACTTGCATCAAGATATCTTTGCATGTGAATATTATAAAGTTAATATAATACTCACTAATATTTACCCTTCTTTCTTATTTAAATGTATATAATTTTTTTTAATTCTAACAACCCAAGGATAAAGTCAAAATATTTTTTTAATTCTAACAACCCAAGGATAAAGTCAAAATAAAGAGTTAAATAAAGAATTAGAATCTGACAAAACATATAAGCTTCAACGTTTTGTCTTCTTGCTAGATATTTAATGCTTCTAATCTAGATCGTAGGTTTGTCATTAAAAGAATGGATCGTTTGTTGAACATCAAAATCCATTATAAGGTGACAAAACAAAAGGCTTTTTCGATATATCATATCATGGTATGGAAATTGGATCGTTTGTTGAACATCAAAATTCCTTATAAGGTGACAAACCAAAAGTCTTTTTCAATATATCATATCATGTGACAAACCAAAAGTCTTTTTCAATATATCATATCATGGTATGGAAATTCATTGTATCTTAGTATAACTCCAAAATCCTTGATGGGTGGTTGTATAAGCAATGGATCCCCATTTAAAAGGGGGTTTAATGTTATTTTTGTATTTAATATAAATTTTATGATTTTTGTATTGAGTTAAAGAAAGATAAAGGTTTCATTTTCAAAACTAGTCCATAGTTTATAGGTTATGTGTCCTATATTTGAATAATGGATTTCTTAATTTTGATTCTATGAAGGAAGTTGAGACCTTGTTTCATGTTTGGGTGTGTTTCTATACTTTTTTTTGAATTTTTATAATAACAAAACCTTAGAGTTGATAGGAAATATATAGGGAAATTTCCTATGTAACACAAAATCAAGACAAGGAATATACATGTGTCTGTAATCTATGTCAAAATTGACTTGGAGAAAGGACTCTTTGAACTAATAAAACTCCATATGGAAGTTGGGTTTACTTCTATAATTTAGAATATGAAAAAATGTCCTCTAAATGTGATTAATGTTATCTGTATAGCCACATTGTAAACAATTGCTCCAAAAAGTAGGTCAAAGCCCCCAAAAGAAAGAGAGAATGAAAAAAAGAAACAAAGAACCTCCACTTACTTATGGAAAGAAACAAAATCAAACCTAAGCAATGAATAAAGGAAAAATGACATCAATGTCAATCCATGTTAATTAACGAAAATACATTTAAAGTTCTTAATCTAAACACCCCCTAAGGTCAATAACTTCAAGGAGATCCCACAGTCCCAAGAATTAGGCTCAGAACATGATCTAGGATCTATGCTTTCCCCCTTTGTTATAGCCTCTTATAGGTGAGGCCCCCTCGGAGAAACACACCTAAGAAGAAGAGGCCAAAAAATTTGTATTAACACACTTAGGGGATCCCATTGGGAAGGAGACATAACCTCATTAAAATCTAAGATACAAAGGTCTTTGGATCAAATGGGGATTGTGACTCAGATTAAAGCTCTATATCTCAATGAGGATTCAAGAGGTGGAGGTCCCTAAAGCTATGAAAGGTCCAAAATCCAAAAAGGGAACATGAGAAAAGGAGGGAACCAAAAAAAAATCTATGGAGATACAATCAACCCTTTAAGCTATTGTATTTGAAGGAGTTACCAAACCTAAACCCAAGTAAGGATGAAATTTTCTCTATTGGAATTATAAAAATTAATTTGAGATATTTAACAAGAATTGAAAAGCTCGTAGTTGTCCTTTAAAAGACAAATTTAGAAAAAATATATAATTATTGATGAACGAAGDCAAGGGGAATCTCTAAACCCTAAAGGATTTGCTAGGGAGTGTGGGTTAGCCACTCTATCAAACCCCTTGAGCCTTACAATAGAACATGTATAGTTGGAAAATCATTTGATGAAAAATCTCTTCCTAGTGTTAGCCACAAGAAAATATTTATATCACTAATATATATTGAATCCAAATAATTTTTAGAAAAAAACATTTTGCTAGCATTCCCTAAAAGCTTCAATAGTCTTGAAGCTCTAAATGTTAGAGAACATAGTTGTTGCATGATATTTAAATTTAATTCTAAATTATAGAGAAAAAGGGAGAGGATTGTATATCAAAGCTCCAGCTCCACACTAGAAGACATAATTTCAAACTAGAAATGATGGACATGAAACCAAAGTGAAATTTAAATTTAGTTCTAAATTATAGAGAGAAAAGGGGAGGATTATATACCAAAGCTCCACACTAGAGGATATAATTTCAAACTAGAAATGATAGACATGAAACCTATTAAATTTCAAACTAATAGACATGAAACCTATTAAAGTAAAATTTATGTAGGATAATAGGAGGAATGGTGGAGTATTCATCTTTAA
>SNQJ01S0186865.1:0-18541 GCA_010110895.2 Picea sitchensis
AGAGCAATAAACAAAATCACCATCAGGTACAGATTTCCACTTCCGAGAATGGATGATCTGATGGATTGCCTGAGCGGGGAAAATTATTTTTCAAAAATTGATCTGAAAAGCGGATATCACCAGATTCGCATGAGGGAAGGTGATGAATGGAAGATAGCATTCAAGACAAACGAAGGTTTGTACGAATGGATGGTCATGTTGTTTGGCTTGACAAACGCACCAAGCACATTCATGAGACTGATGAATGAAGTCCTGAGGGAATTCATCGGGAAGTTTCTTGTCATATATCTGGATGATATATTGATTTTCAGTAAGACGAAGGCTGAACATTTGAAACATTTGGCCATTGTGATGAGGAAGCTACAGCAAGAGAAGTTGTTGATCAATATGAAGAAGTCTTCATTTATGCAGACAGAGCTCATTTATTTGGGTTTTGTTATCTCAGCGAATGAGTTGAAGATGGATCCAAGTAAGGTGGAATTGATCAAGAATTGGCCATCACCGAGAAATGTTTTCGAGGCGAGAAGTTTCCACGGATTGGCAAGTTTCTACAGGAAATTCATTAGGAACTTCAGTGGAATTAGCGCAACAATGATGGACACAGTCAAGAAAATACATAAGTCTTTTCACTGGACAGCAGAGGCTGAGAAGAGCTTCAATCTGTTGAAGCGAAAGATCACAGAGCAACCAGTGTTGGTATTGCCAGATTTTCAGAAGACATTCCAGGTGAAGTGTGATGCCAGCGGATATGCTATAGGAGCGGTCTTGAGTCAGGAGGACAGGCCAGTGGCATATTTTAGCGAGAAGCTGGATGAAGCAAAGCTGAAATACTCCACATATGATAAAGAGTTTTATGCCATCATACAGGCATTAAAGAAGAGGAGGCATTACTTGATCCCGAAAGAATTTGTATTGTACAGCGATAATCATGCATTGCAGTTTGTGAGTCAACAGGAGAAGTTGAATCAGAAGCATGCAAAATGGGTAGAGTATATGCAAAATTTCACGTTTGTGATTAAACACATTTCAGGGACTGCTAACAAAGTGGCTGATTCTTTGAGCAGGAAATGTTTATTGTTGCAGGAGTTTCGAGTCAAAACATTGGGTTTTGAAAATCTTAAAGATATGTATGCATGTGATGCGGATTTCGAAGAGGCATACGAGGCAGCTGAGAATCCGGTTCTCAGAGATCGGAGCCCATGGATAGATTACATGATCCAGGAAGGATTGTTGTTCAGAAGCAATCAGCTGTGTATCCCAAATTGCTCCATGAGGGAGAATTTGGTGAAGGAAAAACACAGCGGGGGCTTAGCAGGGCATTTTGGCCACGACAAAACATTCGCAAAGCTGAGCGAATTATACTTTTGGCCAGGCATGCGAGAAGATGTCAAGAGGTTTGTTGACAGGTGTTGAATTTGTCAACACTCGAAGGGCCGGAAGCAGAATGTCGGTTTTTATCAGCCATTACCCATACCTGAGAGGCCATGGGAGGCAATTAGCATGGACTTTGTATTGGGATTGTCGAGGACACAGAAAGGGGTTGATTCCATCTTTATGGTGGTGGACAGGTTTTCTAAGATGGCACATTTTATTCCATGCTAGAAGACCAGCGATGCAACCCACATCGTAAACTTTTTTTTCAAAGAGGTTGTTAGGCTCCATGGATTACCAAGAAGCATAGTCTCAGATAGGGATACAAAATTCATAGGTCATTTCTGGAGGACACTATGGAAGAAGCTAGGGACTAGTTTGGATTTTAGTTCATCTTATCATCCTCAGACGGATGGACAGACCGAAGTGGTCAACAGAAGCCTGGGGAACTTGCTCAGGAGCTTGGTTACAGAACACCATAGCAACTGGGACAACATATTTCCACAGGCAGAGTTTGCGTATAATGATTCACTGAATCGGAGTACAGGAAAAAGCCCATTCCAAATTGTGTATGGGGCACAACCGAGGGGAGTTTTTGAACTCAGGGAGTCAGAACAGGCTATGACCAGCAGTGCGAGCGCAGAAGAGTTCGCTGAGGCGATGAAGGAACTTCACGACAGGGTGAAGCAGCGACTGATGGATTCAAATCAGGAGTACAAACGCAGAGCAGATCAGCATCAGAGACAACTTCGGTTCGAAGTTGGGGATCTTGTTCTAGCACACTTGAGGAAGGAAATGTTCCCATATAACAAGCTCAAAATGAAAAATATCGGGCCATGCAGAGTATTGAAGAAATTTGGAGAAAACTGCCATGCAGTATTGAAGAATTTGGAGAAAATGCTTACGCAGATTGAGCGCTGCCTGATGGCATCTGGATAGCCCTACATTTTAATGTTTCATTTATACCCATATAAGGTCGAGAAGCAAAGGCCGGAACTGAACCAAAGGATCCAAAGGGCGTATAATTACCGGGCCAAGTAGAAACCGCAAATGAGTGCATACTATACAAGTTTAGTGGGAAAGAAGACCAAAGCGTAGTGCCAAAGATTTTTTGAATATCCGTCAAGTGAATCATCCTGCTGAGGATGCTAACCGAGATCAAGCAATGATACGTAAGCATGGACAGACTGCGTAGAGCTCGCTATGGACCTGAGCTCATGAAAGTTTTCGCCGAGGAGTATGATGCAGATATCGCCAACTCATCAAGGGAGCATCGCCCAAAACAAGGAAAGCCAAAGACATTGAGAGGAAACAGTTTCTGGACAACAGCACACATTTTGAAATACTTTAGAGGTTTTTGCATCATTCTTTAATGAAGTCATGTATAAAGAAGCGACTTAGCTGTAGCCGGACCTTGATCGGATAGCTCTAGTCCTTAGGGTAGATGAGGCATTTAATAGATTAATGGTGCAGATAGATATTTAATTCTAGATTTGATAGCCTAAAGTCCAAGAGGGAAAACGGATAAAGAAACCCCTCATTGTGTATGGTAACATAATTTCAGAATTTCATCATTCAGGAAGAAGAGAAAGTAGAGAACTGTATGAAGAACACACATGTACAGATGTTTTTGAATTAATAGAAGAGAGTCTTTGATTCAATTTAATGGTTGGTGTTGTTTCTTCCTGCGGTATGTTGTTTATGTACTCATGAACGCTTTTGTTTCTCTCGGGTCATGCATTTGCTTTGAATATGTTGTGTATGAGTCTTCAGGGTTTTAACCGGGGTTCCGAGAGAGAAAGGAAAGGAAATGAGTTTCTACCTGTTTCTCTCGCTCAACCAGATTCCTTCATAGAGTGAAGTTGAATTCATATGCATAGAGTGAGTTGATGAGGCTCGACGGTTAAATCCTTATTCTCAATTATCCAGGAGTTGAATTGGGTTTGTAGAGTCGTACAAGAAAGTGCGTGACCGAATCAGTCTCAATACAATCCGAACAAAGAAGTGAGACCATCGGTTGTAAGTGCACAGAAGTTCGAAAAGATTCAACACTTGGGAGTTGTTGAAGGTCGAGCGCGAGAAGCGTGTGTGAAATATCTGAGGGAATCAGAGTTGACAAGATTAGTAGGGATAGTTCCTTCGTGATATTGTGGGAACAGACCTAGGTGAGATTCGAACGAGAGAGGCTGTGGAGTGGAAGAAATTCTCGAGGTGGAGAATCAACGGCCAGGATTCGCCTAAGAGATTCGTGAAGTCTCGCTGGTCGTCGGATCTTGGAGAAGTTGTGTGGGATTTAGCCTTTAGGCACAGGAGGAGTCCAAGAGCCATCAAAAATTTAGCTCATCGGGATATCGGAGGTTCGAGGTCAGAACTCAATGAAATCAAATCCTTCCGATTTTATGCATTTCAGAGAGCAAGATCAGATCCTGGCCGACACGTGGTCCTAACCGAGAAAATCGAGTTCGACATCAGATTTTCCGCAAAGGATTGGCGACCTTGAAATCGCTATTACCCTGATTCCCCGACAGGGATGGCGAAGAGGAGGTGACGTAAGGCGAGAAAGCTTATCGCAATATCGAAAGTTCGAGGTTTAGAGATTCATGGTGCTAGTGAACCGCGACATCGAATATGATGATTTCCCGATAGGAAATTTCTCGACATGAGACGAGGAAGGTGTGACGTGAATATTTCATCGGGGTTCAGAGATTTATAAGGCCCGATCCCATGAGTTCAGTATTCGTGATCACGCGAAACCCGATTTCCCGATAAAACGAGGGGAGATCGCAGGGAAGAAGAGTTATGTGGGTATTGAGAACTCCCATAAGGAGTTGGAAGAGTTCTTAACTCTTTAAATTCGAGGAAAGAGGTTGTCCCGTGACAATGATGCTCTGTATGGCCAACACGCCCTCGGTCTTCTACCAGAACCGGACTCAAGGTGTTCACTAAAAACAAATGCCGGGTCTCAGGTGTTCGTCAGGTACATCACCTATCCAATAATATGTCCAGATATGTGGCATCAATCAACTCGGCTTAAGTATCGACCGCCAGTCAACTTCGCTTCCATGGGTGTATTCATGGGTTTGCATTCCAACATGTTGAATCTCTTCAATATTTCAACCAGATACTTCCTTGGTTAAGGAAGATCTTCTCAAGATCTCCGCCATACCCCAAGACCTAAGAAATAATGCTTTAGGCCATTGTTCATTTCAAATTCCGAGGCAAGTCTCTTTTACATTCAACGATGAGCTTTTCTCTAGTTAAGAATAATTCATCCACATAGCAATAAGATTATTGGCTCATTGTTTATAATTTTGAAGTAGAGATTTGAGTCTGCTTTTACTCTTGGTAAAGCCTAAGCTCGTCAAGAAACTATCTATATGGCCATACCAAACTCTAGGTTTTTCTTTAACTGATAAGGATTTTTCAACTGGCAAACATGAGAATTCATGTCTTCAACCTCAAATCCTTGAGGTTTCTATATACACTTCCTCTTCGATGACACCATTTAGGAAAGTTGTCTTCACATCCATCTAGTGTACCACTTCATCTTAGCCGCAGAGTTATGATGGTCTGGATTGGCGTATCTAGCCACGATTTAATGTCTCTTCATAGTCAATGCCATCCTTCTAGGAAAAAGCCACGAGCAAAATCTTTTGGTTTATATTTCTCAATACTTCCATCAAGAACATGTTTTATTTTGAAGAGCCATCCTGAGGATACCACATATTTATTCTTCTGCCTAGGAACTATTTTCCATACTTCGCTCTTCATTATGGATTGGTATTCTCTATCGCGACATCTACCCATTCTTTCCTCTCGAATGGCTTCTTCAAAATAGGTAGGCTCCTCTTCTAGGGAGATCACACATCAAAGCCGTGATAACCGAGAATGGCTTTGGTCTTTTTCACTGCCCATAGTTCCTGGGGAACAATCAGATTCTCCATATATTGACAAGCTTCCTCAGCCCAAGTTGGCTTTCTTTATGGAGGATCATCATCCTGAGGAGGTTCTTGTACTTCTACTATCATGGTCTTCTAGAAGTTCTCATCAGGGGAAGTTACACTTCCCTTAGTTCAAGTACTGAACCTCTCCCTCATTAGTAAAGATTGGGGATTATGGGTTCCTCTTCATATACTCTTTCAAGATGGCATAGTTTTGATTTCTGAGTGTTGCATCTTCACCAAAACAGCATCCATGTTGATCTCAATGCGATGTTGACCTAGTATATAGATTCTGGCTGAGACCTTACAGTATTCCACAAATATTCCCTCTTTCCGGCGGTCCAAATTTTGTTTCACTTTTCTTTAGGTATATGAATAAACACCTGACAAACAAATATTTTGAGATTACTTACTTCTGGCTTCTTTCCGAAGGACATCTCTTCGGTGTATTAGTTCAAGTGCACTATGGGCCAATCGGTTCTATTACAACTTCCATCATTTTCCGCCCATAAGCACATAGGAAGATCTTGATCATGGATCATAGTCTCTCACAGCCCATTATGGTTCTCGTTTTACCACTCACACCATTTTGTTGGGGACATAGAGTAGTGAGTTCCCTTGATCCCAACATCTTTGCGTAGGTTCAAACTCTTTGAGGTATCTTCCATTATCCTGACCCGAGTATCTTGATTCTTTCAGAAATAGTTCTCTTATCAAGGCTTTGAATTCCTGGAATTTGTTGAACACTTCATCTTCTTAGATTTCAAGAAATATATCCAGTTTTTACTAGAATAATCATCAACGAATGATACATAATATACATACTCCACTAATGGAGGATGATGGTACAGTCATACACTGAATGAATGAAGCCTTAGGATTCCTTTTGCTCATGTCCTTCTAAACAAGTTCTTGATTTTCTTCCATTGTGCACATCCATCATATATGCCTTCATGGTCACCTTTATTATGGTAAACTTCAGACCGCTGTATGTATGGTAAAGCTTTGTAGTTGATGTGATCTAATATTCTATGCCAAATTTCACATGGATTCTTCAATGGCTGGGTCATGGCAGCTTCTGAGGATCCTTTAGCTTATGCAAGCCTCCTTCTTCTTTTCCAATGATGATTGCTTCATTTATGTCTCCTTTAGCATGTTGCCTTCTTCAACTTTCACTATAGCTTCCTCAAGGTATTACATGTGACCCGGAGCACTAACAAAACAACAAGAAAGAATAATGCTTCATAATATAAAGTAATAGCACGAACAATCATCATATTATCTCCTTTAGAGCTATCACTTTATAATTTATCCCAAACAAAGATTAAAGGTCGAACAACATAATACGAAAATGAGGTCAACACTGTAGTGTTGTGACCAAGCATTCTTCCATGGAAACCTCGAACTAACACACGAGGTTTCTCCTAGAGGAGGTGTTAGCTGTATCAGACAAATGATTACTTTATATTCTCACATGCCATCAAGTATAATACTTCATTTAATTTAATTTCTATCTCAACTATAGTCATCAACTTGTCATGTGTACCTTTGAATCTTATTAATCTTGGATTAATCAAACCTCGAGCCTTGTCCTCAAGAATATCGAGGCTTGCTTTCTTCCGTGTATCCTTCACTCCGGCGGACAAGAGCTTTCTTCAACCTGTCTTTTGTATCGAGACAATACACTATCTTGACAAGAAGTTAGGTTAGAGGACAAGCCTAAGGATCAACTTTTAATCCTTTTTCTCATTACTGATCATAGCTTCAACATGCAACACCATCATTAGAATAATTTCATAACAAATAGATGCATAATGTAATAATCATCATGAGTTGTATCATTCTCTAATGTTGGATCTTGAGATCCTTCGATCTATGGCAAGAGATCCTTTCTCCACAAATACTCTGAAAGTTTAACATTTCAAACATATGTGAGTACATACTGATCAGAATTTGGTGAAATGGTGGCACCATCTCAGCAAGAGTGGTAATCATTACCAACTCTTTAAAACTTCAAGGGTGAATGAAACTAGTACTACGACTGTAACTGCAACTACAATTGATACTAAAACTAATTCTGAGACTGCAACTACAACTACAACTTAGGGTTTTATGAGGAACCCTAATTTTTCAAACTTCTAATTTTGGAATTCTAATCCAGGGAATAGATGCACTGAAGTTGAGGCTAGTATGTTGGTGTAGTCATATTTATGAAAATCCAACTTTACCCTTCCAAACTTGATTTTCGGATTTCTAGACTGGTGCTTATGTTTTCTCGCAATTTCTAGTACTCGTACTCTGGGTACTGGTACTTCTGGTACTGTTTTTTCTGGTACTTTTGTGAAACTATGTTTTCACTTTTCGGGAGATCTACTCACTGAAGAAGGTGTGCTGAAGGTGCAAAAATGATCCTTTGGGGAGGGTGCACTTTCAGGTGGTTTTAGGGCTAAAATACATTTCCAACAAAGCCCTAATTTTCTTATGTAATGACAACAAGGATTTTTCACTTTTCTTGTGAAAGATGCTTCAAATTTTGGCTTTTGATACCATGTTAATGTTTGCCATTATTATAGACAGCCATTTCATTAGATAACAATAGAATAATCCATGATCAATGAGAAATACAATCACAAGAGACATGATTTGTCCTGGGAAACCTTCAGGGAAGAAACCCAAAGAAACTTCCTAATATATAGCCAATACAGCTCAAGAGATTCTTAAACAATTACGTAATTCCTCTCCTGATATGCCTACTCTCCTTCTTCTAGAGTGATCCAACTTGTTCCTCAAATGAGCAAGTGATAGTCTAAGAGGCACTTAGCTACCTTATTTATGCTAAGTCTCACACATGTGAAGTGTCTTTCATCGGCAATGGGATTTCAAACCGTGGGGTAAACCCACCTTTATTATATTTCTCTGGGTCTTCTTATTAACTACATGGGCTAACTTCTTATTCTGGCTTATTATTAATTGTCTTTGACCAATCCGCGAAAAATTGGTCCTATTAATAATCCCATGATCAATCCATAATGGGATTGATCCTATGAATAATATATTAATAAGAATAAGAATATTTTTGTGCCATATTATTTCAATGATGTCATATACACCTCTTGTTTTAAATTATTCAAATTTTGTACAAGATATAAAATCAAGTAAATAAATGTATCCGACATAGTCTTCTATACGTCTAATCTATCAAACAAGTAAGGGCATTGTTGGTGCATCTCATATGCATCCTCCCAAATAGCCAAGTGTGGACTACAATTATCCCACTAGACCTTTACCTCATCTACTATTCGGACGTCATAGTTGTCGAATGTATGTCCAGAATGTAGATTGTCTTCATTTATGAGAGAGCACCTCATCCTGACACTCAAGAAAGAAATCATAAATAATAACATATGAAGGATCACTAATAAATGTCTCAAAATAGATACATGAAATACATCAGGCATATGCCTCAAAGAACTGTGCAAGGCTAGTCGATAAACCATGGTTTCTTTCTTTTCCACAACTTAGAAAGTTCCCACAAACTCAGAGACTTTATCACCTTTCCCAATTTGATCAAACTCTTATGCTGCTTAATTCGCAAGAAAACTTTGTCTCCAACTTCATAATTGCGGTCAACCCGATGCTCATCAACATAACTCTTATATCGATCTTGGTGTTTCTTTTAATCCTTTGTATTATCAATTGCATATGTTATTCCATTTCTTGAATTACTTTGGTCCTACCAGGACCGTATCCTCAATTTGATCCCAAATCATCGGCATATGACATGGTCACCCGAAAGAAACTCAAAACTGCGCCATCTCAATCCCACTTTGATATTTTGTTGTATGCAAACTCTACTAGTGGGGAAGAATTCTTCCCAACATTTTATAAGTATATCCATTACATACATACGCAACATATCCTCCAAAATCAGGTTAGTCCTTTCTGTTTTTCATCCGGCCTTTGGGTGATATACAGATAAAGTTTATTGTGTTCCCAAAAGCTCTTGAAATTGGTCCAAAACCGGCCTTGTAAACATCTATCCTTGATCATATATACGATCCTTCGTACTCCATGTAACCTCACAATCTCAATACAAATACTTATGTCTAGTGCTCCATAATCAAGCATTCAGAATAAAGTGTGCACTCTTCATCAAAGTATCAAATACCACGAAAATCAAGTCATACTGCTGCTAGGTGAACCAACTATAAAGTCCTTTCACTTAATACATTCTAGACATATCACATGTAACTAACTATGTCCATTATTCTCTTCCGCATGAATAAAGGTTAAGGTTTGTTTCATCTTCCTAATTCTCGATGAGCCATGTATATTTCTTAGTGAGCTTCACTTAAGATCAAACTTTTCAATTGCCACAGGGTACGTAAATTCTTTCGCTAAATCTCAACAATCCATAACTGTCTAATGAATAACCTTCATACTTTGGTACCATCACAAGATTCCTCAGTCCAATATTATTCTAACATCCTTGTACCAACTTTCAATGTTTATCTCGTAAGGTTAGAATATTTTCATGTAGGTTCGTCTGAAGAGGTATCACCGTAAATATGTGTGGTCTCCCACTCAATGCATCTGCCACTTGATTCACTAAAGGTTCCTTTAATGTAAGTAATCTCAAAGTCGATTCGCTAAGTAATTATGACCAACGCCTTTGGTTTATGCTCAAGTCATACTATTATGTGTGAAAATATGTTGCAAAACACAATGATCCGCTCTTAGTATGAATTTCTTGTCCAATCAGATAATGTCTCCAAATTCTCGTGGCATACACAATTGCTACATACCCATGTCATACATAGTTATCCTCATGCTTTTCAATTTCCTAGAATGTGTTTTATCCCTCTGACTATCTTTAAGGCCAAACTCCACCTAAAACTTCCTTGGATGTGTTTGTTCATACCAATAATTCCATGTCCATGTCAAGGAATTTTAGTACCGGCAATGTCTTCAACAACTTTTGAGATTTTGAATGCTTCCACGTAATTCTCTCACCATTTAACTTTGCTCTTCTTTCCTAATTTTAGGATCGATTTGGTTATCTCTAAAACATTTGATGAATCGTCAAGAATATCCTGATAAACCCATAAATATGTGTACTTATCGTATGTTTTTCGGTGCTGACCATTCCATAATAGTTTCTACTTTTGTTGGATCCATAGCGATGTCTTCACTAGATATGATATGTCCTAAGTAATGAATCTTCGATTGGGAAAAGAACATTTCGATAGTTTCGGCCAATTTGTTTGATCATAGACATTGTAGGACCAATATTAAATGTTCATCATCTCTTCTTTCATCCAATAATAAATCAATATATCATCAATAAATACTTGAACAAAATTATCTCAAGTATTCGGTCAACACCCCATTCATCAAACTCATGAATAATTCCGTGGTGTTTGTCAATCCAAACGATAAAAAATGTTAACTCGTAGTGTTACAATATCATCTTAAATGCGGTCTTAGGGATATATTCCTTCTTTTGACCAGAATTGGTGATATCATGATATCAATTCAATCTTTTAAAACATCGGCTTTTCATATGAAAAAACAAATCATCTATTCTTGTCAACGGATATTGGTTCTTCATCGTCACTCTGTTCAATTGACGAGAATAATACAAAGTCTCAACGATCCATCCTTCTTCTCACGAAAATAACTGTGCAATCTGGCAACACACTTGATGTATAGTCCCAAATTCAAACTTCATTTCATTTTCAACTCTCATTTATTTCAAAAGGATATCCTCGATATGGCGTTGTTGAGGAAATGTATGGAAAACCTTACTCAAGAATTTTCGTATCTTGTCCTAAGATAATATAGTTGGGAATGTCACCAGAGATTTATAAAATTCCCAAACAATCAATAATTTAATCAACAAGTACAATTACAGGGACCAAGGCTGATTTTATATGTTGTATATATCAATGCAAAAGGATTAAACTTTAAACAAAGTTACATGAATGTGTACAAATATTATACAAATGTATATATGGATATCAAAGAAAAATAATGAGCCAGATCATTTAAAACACATGTGTGATATTGAAACAATAATATGATTTTTTCATTTATTTCATTATGAGATAAAAAATTGAGTTCTCTTTACAAACCCTTGTGAGGGTAGGGACCAAAATCAATGAAGCCTTCGATGGAAACCATACAAAGACTTCTCACAATCAAGAAGAAAACTAAAGCTAAATATCTCGATCATCTTGCCTCAAACTGTTGTCATTTGACTCTGCAAGATATTCTTTATCAGCCATGAAACTCAATTCATGCACAAACAAAAATACAAAGATTGTCAAATATAAATCATACACCTTTAAAACAAGTTGTTGAAATGTGTGATTCGATTTTTGAATCCTACTGCCTTCAATAAGACCTCGTTGTCATCAAGAGGATTAAGTTTTCTAGTAAAATCAAAATGAATAAAAGTTGAAAGAATCTCACTAATGTAGAGCAAACCTTATGGTTGTAGTTCTCCTTTTATTCTCCTCTTGTCTCTTCATCTCATTGAGCTTTTATCCTTTCTCAATAAGTTAAGGTAGCTCAACTAATTTTCTTTAGTTAAGCCAAATCAGCTTAACTAATTAGTTTGAGAGAAATAATTAATAATAATAATAATAATAATAATATAGATATGGGAATAATCAAATAATAACTAAATAGGTGGGACCCCTTGTGACTCCCTATTAATTCCTTTGATAATCATCAAACATGAAATATATAAAAGGAAAATCAATCATTAGATTCCAAAAAAAATATCCTCCTTGTAACTCCCTTTTTCAAAATTATGACCAAATATTTAAAATATCAACCCAATATAATCTGATCATATCCAAAAGTACTATATCCATGTTGTCCCAAAAGAATGTCTAAAAATATGCTTGTTTCCAAAAAATTTATCAAAAATAAAAATATTGTCTTTATCGTATAAAACAACATTAATCATCTTCAAAATCCATATATATTATGAGAGGCATTAGGCCTCTTCTCACTGTTGTCCTTTGATTTTTTTGTAACAGCGTTTGATTGGTTAGAGCCTCGAGGTTGAACTGCACTAATAACATGAAAACAGATCTCCTTAAGATGGAGGTGAGAGGATATTGATTTGGAAGATTGATTGGATCAGTCAGAAGGAGTAGCTACTCCTTTCCCTTTATCTTGCACAAGTTATGGAATATCGGTTTTCAATCTTTTGCTAGCATGTGATGACTATACTGGTGAATCAGCATGGGCAACTTGGGCATTTGGATTAATCGGTGGTGGAGGTGGTGGTAAAGGAAAGGATGTAGTGGGCCAACCATGGTGGTGAACAACAGGCTGGTGGACAATCTCTTTCCAACCATCATTGACAGGTGGCTCAGGTCACATCGACACGTGGGGAGGAACACGGATGCTGAAAAAATTTTGAGGAGGTTGGAAAGGGGGTCTTTCAGGTCGGGGTTGAAGGATACCATGACCAACTAAATTAAAAAACCCAGCTTGAAATATTTTGTTTAATTCTTGTGTATCAGCATCAAAATGAATCGAAAATCAAGGCCTTATATAGCCTCGCTGCCAATTTCCTCTTCCTTTATTTCCTCAGCCATTACTGCCCCTACTGAAAAAACTTATCCTGAAGAAAATATTCAATGAGTCATGAAAAAATCTTAATTTTCCATACATGAAACTCCACTTAAATAAAATAAAGAGTTGGCGTTATTATTTACCACGGAATACATGCAATTCATCCATAAAAATTCCATTAATCAATTTCCACATGAATAGGGAGTGATAGGGTCATTGGGAATATGAGGAGTTTGTAGTGTGCGTAAAATGGTAGCATGGAGGGGAAAAGATACATGGATATTGTTCAAACAATCATAAAAATAATAAAATTGTGTATATAACCAGCTCTCAAAACACCAATCATCAATTAACCTCCATCTCCATTTCTTTTATTTTCATGCAGACTTCTCCTTAAAAATGAGTAATAATAGAACAGGGAGTGTAAAAAGTGTAAGTGGGATAATGAGGGGATTGTAATGTGCGTAAGACGGTATAATGGAAGGGACTCCAATGGTTATTGTTCTATCATTATCCAAAAAAAAAAAAATGCTATCACCATAACAACCAAAATCCCAAAAACTTTCCCATTTCAAAATCAAAATCCAATACTTCGTTTCCAAATTCCAAAACTGGTGCTCAACTCCGCTACTATTCACTTTGTATTTTGAAATTACATTTCACAGAATTCATTTTATAAATTACTGCCCAAGAAACATTCAACGGTGATAACACATCTTGTGCACAATAGAGTCAAGGAGGCACAGTATCCAAACAACCAATACTAACAGTAGAATTATGGAAAGACTAGGTCCAAATCATTACCATCACTATTCTTTTAACCACTACCGAGTTTCTTGAACTCGACCCAAAAGGAACTGAGAATTCACAAAAAAAATCTTTTGGAACTCACTTTTATTTATGTTTGCAGAAATCATTCAACACATATATAATTCATCCACAAAGGTATTCTATCCATGTAAAAATCGACCACCTCGAGCACGCTAACACAACAGGTCACATCTCTTAAACACCATTCTTACAATGTTGTCATCACCACAATACTATCACATAACAGATTCTGTTTTAAAAATAAGTGGACTTAATATTAACTCTCAAGTAACAAATCGACAAAAACCTCATGACAAAGGAGATGCGAACAATGCATCTATCAAATATTGGGTTAGCCACCCTTACATAATTATTCAAACTTAGGGTTTAAGATACCATTCATCTACAGCAATGAGGTATGGGAGAGAAAGCAGACAAACGCTTCAATGGTTTATCCAAAAGAGTGTTTCAACAGTCTTATTACCACCATAAGTTTCCACTGTCTCATTCACAAACCCTTTATGAAGGACGTGAGCAAAATATCCATGATATCCATATAAATAATTGACAGGTAGAGTCTAAACATAATCCAAAGGTCGTGAGTAATGACACAATTTTGTATCATAAATGCAAGAAACAGCAAAACTCTAGAGACGAGGCAGCCTGAAATACTTCCCCACAAATAATGCAACAGAGAAACCACAGTTACGTCAATAGTGAGAAACATTCACACATCGTTCAACTGTGAATTTTCTTCCATATACCACAGAGACCAACTTCATCCAATACACAGTCGAAAGACCCATATGCCATAAACCTTGGAAAAGAACAGACAGTAAGCAAATGAAAGAGCCAACTTTTGATTTAATTAATGAGCAAAGAAAGAATTCATGGATGGAGCAGCAAGAACCCTCATACCTGGGTGCAAAAATTCCAAGGAAAATCGACAAAGTCCGAAAACTTCTTCCACGACTGAGCAAAATGGAGGCAGCAGCAACCAACAAAAATGACCAAATGAAAAATAGCAAGGGTGGCGATCCTCGAGGTAGGTATAGATACATGCAATTATTGCACGGTATATCCACACTTACTCCTTCAACCATATCTAGTACGAGCAAGCTATCCATACAGCACATAACCCACTAATTCCATAACAATTTAATGCAAGTTGGATATACCAGCACTTTCCTATGTTTTCAAATTTTACATATGCGCCAACCTTTAAAACTCCAATGTAATATATGTCAACACTTGCTAGGGAGACCATGTCCCAACCTTTAAATTTCAAACTTTAAACAATGTGCACAACCCTTTAAACATGAAATCGAAGTAACACCACACCATTATCATATAACTTCAAGCCTGGAGTTTAGATATCCATTCAAACTGAGTGCAGCAAAATAAAATCGCGATGACCATCAAAACAATATCATTTCTCTATTAGTCACATCACCCATAAAATTGTTGTTTTCTCATTTGTTGCAAAGATTGATTTAGGGACAATAAACTATAGAATTCATTTTGCAACCAAGTCATGAGCAAGAAAAATGAGTCATCATTCCTTCATATTCACACATGGGGTACCACCTATCTAGTATATTATTAATTATACATAAATAATAAGGCATTGCAACCAATTTTCAGACAGGTACCATACGTTGCAATTTTGGGAATCAACAAACTCGCGACTCCACAGGGTAATATGTTTCCAACAGATTAAGAACTCAGAATGTTATGTTTCACAGACCAGAGAAAAAAATTTATTATTGAAGAGAATAGTTATACAACATGGGGAAAAGCATGGTTTAAGGGAAATAATGAGGAGGCATTTTGGGAATAACTCATGGAAAATGGTACGTATGAGGGGGTTTGGTCATGTATGCATAACATTTGATCAATATGTAACATATAATTATTCTTAAAGTTTCAAGGATAAATATTTTGATATGCTCTTTTGAATCTCGGGATGGAGGGAAGAAAGGGATAGTAGAAAAGGGAAGAATACAAAATCAACTATCCTACAACAATGTTGAAAGCAAAAAGAAATTTCAGTGATGTCTAAAAGGAAGATATTGTGACAACTGTGTGTATCTTTATTGTTTATTGATCAACAATACTTACAGAAGGAAACTGTCATGGAAAAACCGATCCAAACTTTATTTTTGATAAAGTTAAGAAAACAAAACCGCGGAAATTAAAACTCAACATACCAAAGTAAGAAAGAAAATAGTATAACCAAAAAATATATACAGAAAAAATTTAAAGCAAGCGTTGAAAATCAGGTTGGTTCCACGTAATGTTTCAAGTGGGAACCATTAGTGCTATAAGAGAACAATCGCTCTTCCATATCCTTTAGAAGGTGTGAGTTTGCGCCTAGGACAAAAGAAATTTTAAAAGTCCTAGCCATAGTTTCTGGAACTTTGAGTTTCTTCCTCTCTCAGCATGAGTTGAATCCCATAATAGGACTTTCTCATCAATCTTAAATTTAGTAGCTCTTGCTCGTCTATTAAAATATTTTTTTACAGTTTGTTGCCTTTTTTTTATGTTCTCTAAGGAAAAATTAATTTTCTCTTCTAGGGCCAGTAGTGCATTTATCCTTTGGGGAACATTGGAAGAATTTAATTCTTCCACTTGTAACATCAGTCGTAAGGAGGAAAGCTCCAGGTCAGTTGGAATAATAGCCTCTTGGCCATATGAGAGCTGAAAAGGAGTACAGCTTGTACTTGCCTTGGTGGTTGTGTGATTTTCCCAGAGAGCATAAGTGAGAAGTGAGTGCCACTGGCGAGGTTTATCTCTTATGATCCTTTTTACGATTCTAACCAGATTCTTGTTAGTGGAATCATCTTGCCCATTTCCCTGGGGGGTAAAAAGAAAATGAAGTGAAATGTTTGACCCCTAATTTAACCAAAAATTGAGTTAACTTTTCATAAGTGAAGGTTGGGCCATTGTCCGTAACAATTTCCAGTGGAATGCAAAATCTGGAAAAGATATTAGTTTCTAGGAAAGAAATTACCTGCTCATCCTGTGCATGTCTAAGAGGGACAAATTTAATCCACTTAGTAAAATAATCAATGGTTGTCAGAATAAAAATATGCCCCGTGGAGGATGGAGTATTAATAGGACCAATAAAGTCTAGGCCCCATTTAGAAAAAGGAAAAATTGGGAGGACGGGTTGTAAAGGCATGGCAGAAAGACGTTCTTTCCCAGTGAACTTTTGGCACTTATCACAAGATCTTGTGAAATTATAAGAATCTCAAAATAATGAAGGTCAATAATAACACTTTCTTATGATTTTAAAGGCAGTAGCTTTAGTAGAAAAATGGCCACCAACGTGAATGAAAGAATCTGAAGATCCATGAATTTCATGTAGCAATTTATGTGCTTCCTCATCATTGACACATCAAAGTAATAAACCATCAGCGGACCTTCTAAACAAGAAATCTCCCAAAATGATATACCTGGAAGATTCGAGACGGAGTCCTCTTCTCTGGTAAGGATCCAAGTTATCTGGGCATTTATGATGTTGCAAGTAATACACCAGATTTCTATACCAAGGATGCTCAGCTACAGAAGGATTTTGATTCTCAATATAAAACAAAGTTGAAAGAGGATTATCCTAATCATCAAGTTCTTCACTTGGTTCGGGGTGTTGAGCTAAGTGAAGGGCTAAGTCTCGTCCCTTGATTGTTTTTGAAGTAATGATGGTTAAATCATGCTCCTGAATTTTGGCAAGCCAATGTGCAAGTTTCTCTGAAAGATAAGTTTTTTAAAGAAGAAACTTGACAGCAGGCAAAGGGACTCTTACCTGCGTATGTTTTCCAAAAATAAAATGGCAAAATTTTTCTATAGCCTTAACAAGAGAAAAAACATGTTTTTCAATATAAGAGTATTTAATTTCATCATCTGATAAACTCTGGCTCATGTATGCTACAGGATTTTCATTGTTTTGTTCATCATTATGTAAGAGGATAGTAGAAATTCCTTCCTCGGTGGCATTAGTATATATGATAAATTCTTTCTCAAAATCCAGTTTCGCCAAAACCAGTGCAAAGTTGATTGCTTTTTTAATCCTAAGGAAGGGATTTTCGTTGTCATGTGTCGAAGAAAAAGAAATATCTTTCTTTAGAAGATTATGAATTGGTTTAACCATGACGGAAAAATCAAGAACAAACCTACAGACAAAGTTAATGATGCCCATGAAATCTTGAACTTCTTTCTTGGAAGTGGGCGCGGGAAGATTTAGAATAGCATTAATCATTTTGGGATATATGTTTATTCCTAAATTAGAAACAATATGACCGAGGAGCTTTCCCTTCGTGACACCAAAAATAGATTTAGAAGGATTTAAATAAATGCCAAATTTCTACATCACATGAGAACTTTTCTAAGATGACAAAAATGATCCAATCGATTCTTCGAATATATAGTCAAATCATCGAGATAAACTTGGATAATTTTACCATTCAGATTGTCAAAAGATATTTGCATATATCTTTGGAAATTGGCACCTGCATTAGACAAGACAAAAGGCATACGTTCATAAGCAAATGTGCCCCAGCATACAATAGTAAAATTGGTTTTATATCTATCAGTACTCTTCACCTTGATTTGATTATATCCGAAAAAAACCATCAAGAAAGGATATCATTTGTGACCCTGCCACTTGTTGTAAAATCATTTCCATATTAGGGAGAGTAAAATGGTATTTAACACTTGATCTATTTATTGTGCGGAAATCAATGCATAATCTAATATGACCAGTTGTTTTCCGAATAGGGACCAAAATTGAAACCCATTTGGAATACTTAACCGGAAAGATGATACCA
>SNQJ01S0186866.1:0-13406 GCA_010110895.2 Picea sitchensis
TCCAATATGGTATCAGAGCTTTGTTAAAATATATTCACTACATAGTCATTCCACAGTCACAGAAGTAGATCTTCTCTTAAAATCGTTGGGCACTTTTCTTAAAGCATAGGGGATAGTTCTTGCATAGACTAACTCGCCCTAACCCAACGCACCCACTGGTGCTCCCAGATTGCCAAAACGTCAAGGTTGAATTTTGGTCAAATTCAAAGGTTGACTTTTGGTTAAAGTCAAAACATCTAGTCAAAATCAAAAGTCAAAGATGGTGTCCAATTTCAGAATAGAAAACACGTGCTTTTGTTCTTGTTATTGTTCCATGCAAGTTGTCATGAAGACAAAGAATGAATGTTCCCTTGTCTCCTCTCTTACAAGCACTATTACAGATAGTAGTGATACATGGTTAGTGGTGCTTCTAAGCACATGACAGGTTACCGAAATTCTCTCAAA
Source organism: Picea sitchensis (assembly GCA_010110895.2). Taxonomy (NCBI): domain Eukaryota; kingdom Viridiplantae; phylum Streptophyta; class Pinopsida; order Pinales; family Pinaceae; genus Picea; species Picea sitchensis. Next base: position 445 of record SNQJ01S0186866.1, read on the forward strand.
AGTTTGATAGAGAAGAACTTATCATTACAAGTGGAACTTGGAGACAATGCCAAGTATGCAGTAAAAGGAGTTGGAACCACATCATTCCAACTAGAATCTGGAAACTCTCAACATATGAATGATTTCTTGTTTGTACGAGGACTAAGAAAGAATCTACTCTCTATCTCAGCATTGGAGGATAAAGGTTATAAAGTTGCATTTGTGGATGGACAAGTTCTTGTATGGCCTAAAGATTCGAACATTGACGCCACAAAAGTAATTGGTGTTCGAGAGGGAGGATTATACAAACTATCAAGACGTCAAGCCCAGGCATTGATACATGATAACACCAACTTATGTGAGTTATGGCATCGAAGATTTGCTCACCTACACTACAAGGCCTTACCAGCATTAAGAAAGATGGTTCCAAGTATTTTGGAGCTCGAGGAAGAACATGAAGGAATTTGCAGAGGATGTACTCTTGGTAAGAATACCAAGCAACCTTATCCAAGCAGTGATAGTAGATCCAAAGGAATCTTAGATCTAGTGCATTTAGACATATGTGGACCTATGACAATATTATCTTTRGGAGGCTTCTAGTACTACGTGACATTCATTGATGATTTCTCCCGGAAGACATGGATCTACTTCATAAACACTAAGGATGAAGTATTTAGCAGGTTCCAGGAGTTCAAGGCTTAGGTAGAGAACTTGACAGGGAAGAAGATCATGGTTTTAGTAACAGCTAATGGAGGAGAATATACTTCAAAAGACTTCAACGATTTCTGCAAGAAAGAAGGGATCAAGAGGGAGTTGACAGTTCCTTACAACCCCCAACAAAATGGTGTTGYAAAAAGGAAGAACATGTATATCGTGGAGGCGGACAAGGCAATGATTCATGATCAAAATCTACCCATGTTCTTATGGGCAGAAGCATCCAACACAACAGCTTATATTCAGAACAGAAGTCCTCATCGGATATTGGAAGATAAGACTCCCGAGGAGGCATTCACATGAGTGAAGCTAGAGGTTAGCCATCTGAGGATCTTTGGTTTTCCAATATACATTCATGTACCCAATGAGAAGAGGATGAAGCTAGAACCCTCTGAAAAGGGGGGCACCTTTGTTGGATATAGAGAAACTTCAAAAGCCTACAGAATATATATTCCATGACAACGTCAGATCGAAGTCAGTCGTGATGTTACCTTTAATGAAGAGATAGCTTTCAAGAGATCCAGAGAATCTCAGATAGAGATTGTTAGTGACGAGTAGGAGGCTCTGAAGGATGGTATACATCCAACTAGTCCAGTTGATCATCCTTCATACCATCAAGAAGAGCCAGCAGAACCAGTGGATCTACCTAGAGATGTTGCAGTCACAAGGAAGAGGCCAACATGGCTTCATGATACTTTGCAAGATGCAGAAGGACATGCAACTCCCTGTGGTACTTTCAGGGGGAGAAAAAGACCTAAAATGTTCTCAAGTTATATGGCACTGATGAGCCACATCATTGATTCAGAACCTTTCAGTTATGAGGAAGTCGTTGACCAACAGGTCTGGAAAGATTCCATGATAGAGGAGTATTAGTCCATCATGAAGAATGATGTGTGGGAGGTTGTTCTGAGACCAGAAGGGAAGTCAATAGTAACTTCCAAGTGGATTTATAAAATCAAGCATGCAACAGATGGCAGCAATGAAAAGTACAAAGCTAGGTTTGTGGCAAGAGGATTCTCCCAGAAAGAGGGAGTGGATTATGAAGAGACATTTGCTCCAGTCACCAAATTAAATAAGGCATTGTATGGACTTAAGTAGGCACCCAGAGCATGGTACTCCTGGATTGATGGATACTTGATGAGCTTGGGGTTCACCAAGAGTGATGCAGATCCCAACCTTTACTACAAGGTTGTTGATGGTGATCCCTTGATCTCGGTGTTATATGTTGATGATCTATTCCTCACGAGAGCATAATGGCTCATTATCAAGTGTAAGAGGGAGTTGGCCTCAGAATTCGAGATGAAGGATTTTGGCTTGATGCACTATTTCTTGGAATTGGAAGTATGGCAGAGACCAGGCRATATTTTCCTTAGACAAGGAAAATATACAGTTGAGAATTTGCGCAAATTCGATATGATGGACTGCAAGTCCATGGCTACACCTATGGAGAAAAATCTGAAGAAGTTGAGTGATTCTACTTCATATTCAGATTTGGTGGATCCCACTATGTACAAGAAGTTGATTGGATCCTTGATGTACCTAGTTAACACCAGGATGAATATTTTCTTTGCAGTAAACACCTTGAGCCAGTTTATGGTAGAGACAAGACACTACCATTGGGTTGCAACAAAGCATGTGTTGAGGTACCTGCATGGTACAGTTGTATATGGCCTCAGATATGTCTCAAGTAGTGAAGTGAAGCTACAGGGATATACAGATTATGAATGGGCAGGGAGTGTAGTGGACAAAAAGAGCACCTCGGGGTGTTGCTTTAGCTTAGGATCAGCTATGATATCCTGGATTAGTAAGAAGCGGGCTTATGTAGCACTCAGTATAGTAGAAACGAAGTATATCGCAGCCAGTGTCGCAAGTCGTGAAGCAGTGCGGCTCTGAAAACTACTTGCAAAACTATTTGATCAACAGTTAGAGACGACCTTGATAAATTGTGATAGCCAAAGTTGTGTCAAGCTTTCAGAAAATCCAGTATTTCATGACAGTTCGAAGCATATTGCGATTAAATACCAATTCATCCGAGACATGGTACAGAAGGGAGCAGTGAAGCTCCGGTACATATCCACAGATGAGCAGATTGCAAACATTCTCACCAAACCTCTCTCAAAGGCGAAGTTCAAATACTTCAGGGACAACCTTGGCGTGATGCAGAATGTCTCCCTCACCGAGAGGGAGTGTTGATGTTTTGGGCAACATCAGGCAAAAATTCTCCTCGGATTGGCCATGTGACTTGGGTAAGGAGAATGGCCCAGCCATAGTCTTTATCCTTAATCATGTGACTTGACAAGGACCGACAAAAACTCGAGGCACATGCATCGAGCAGACATTCTCCTTAGATGGCCATGTGACTTGGTTAAGGAGAATGGCCCAGGGCGTTGATGTTCTCCATGTATTAGCATCAAGTAGACATTCTCCTCATATGGCCATATGACTCGACTAAAGAGAATGGCCTAGGTGTAGTCTTTATCCTTGATCATGTGACTTGACAAGGACTGACAAAGACTCGAGGTGCTATGTGGGAAATGAACACATCAACTAGGTGCACGCCAGAGAAGATTACATCAACCAAGCTCAAGGACAACCTTTCTAGAAAAGAAAAGTGTCAAGAAAACAAGACGATGCACATCTGACCATTAAAGAAGCCCCGGGAAGCAATTGAAGACCCAAGAAGCGAAGTCGACCTCCACAAGTAAAAGACAGAAAACAATAAAGCAAAATTGAAGACCCAGGAAGAGAAGTCGACCCCACATGAAAAAGACAAGTGACTTGACAAATATAAATAAAGGTTCATTTCATTTCATTTGACACTCACCCACTCATCTCTCACTCAAGAAAGAAGGCGCAAGTTTCAAGGGGGCCTGATCTGGGGTAAAATTCATTGCATCTTGAAGTTCTTGGCATTATATCTTGTGCTCTCTCGGGAGTTGTGCTAGGCTTGGGAGGTGACTCTTTGATATCTCTTGGTCTTTTTTGATGGTGATAAACTTGTAAACTCTTGAATTGATTCTTCTATAAGAAAGGTTGTTGAGTTTTCTCCCAAGGTTGGGTTTCCCAGGATAAATTCTTGTGTTCTTTTGTCTATTGTGCATGGTTAATATTTCTAGATCTTTTTATTTCTGTTGCACTGTAATAGTTGATATTTTCAGTGTATAGTTTTTCTATGATAACGATGGCATGAAAGGAAACTTTGCATTGAAATTATAAAACAATAACTATCAGATCTGAGAATCAGAAAATTCAACACCTCAATCATTCAATCATAAGCTCCCAATATCATTATTACTCTAATACCATGTTGTATTTTTCAAAACACAACAAAGAAGGGAAACAAGTTAGAAATGGACTCTCATACAACATCTCATTACAATATATCATTTTATTATCATAGAGTCAATTGATACAATGGAGTTTGACCCCCTTTTGATCACTGCGTTTGTAGTTGCACCAGTGTTATTAAAACTAGATTGGTCCAACAAAACCAGCCGGTTGAACGAGTTTTGAAAGAAAAACGGGCAGACCGATGGACTAGAACCGCTTTGGGCCGGTTTTGTACCCAATCGATTGGTTTCGTACAGGAACCTACCATTTTCACAGAACCGGTGAGTTCCGTACAGAACTCGCACGATGCACCCAAAGCCACGGATTTCAATTTTTTTAAGAAAAAAAAATGTTTAATGGAAGGGGGGACCTATTACCTAGCCCTAGGGTAATGGTAATGTTAAATTCTTAAAGTAAAAGTGACATTTTCCTTTATCTTTCATTTTATAAGTGACATTATCCTTTATCTTTCATTTTTAAGTGACCCTTTATCTTTCATTTTAAAAGTGTCATTCTCCTTTATCTTTCATTTTTATCCTTTTACTTAAATTTTTAACATTGCCATTAATTGTTTCAAGATGTTTGAGAGTGGTTCCAACCTCACTGGACTTCATATGGAGAAAGTAGAATATTAGGTCCCATTCAAAATTCAACAAACTTAACAGTTTTCAGGATTTCAAGATTGGCAGGATTGGAACGTTTCCACTAGATTCTATCATGTATGAGGGTATGAAACTGGCATTTAATCAAGAGCACCAAGCCCTCTATGTACCTCGATGTTGGTGACATTGAGTGTTGAACTCGCCCTCTATGTACCTCGATGTTGGTGACATTGAGTGTTGAACTCTTATGTCATGACCCTAGTAAAAATGTACCCTTCACTCCAGTAAAATCACTTATTAGGCATGTTAAGCTTTTCTAGGCATGTTAAGTTTTTTTTATCTTATTTTAATGCTTAGAGGGTGGCATTGATGATGAGGATCCTAATATAAGTAATGATCTTGAAGATATGTAGCCATTTGTTGTAGCATGATTTTTTTGGACTCTAGAGGCCATTTAAAGCCTCATTGTTGTTATATTTTGGTTCAAAGATGGATTGCACTCGGTGCTATTTTGGTTATACACACTCTTACTTGATATATAAATGAGAAAATTTGCATATCTTTGTATAAATGATTTGGATTCATATGGATGCACATGAATATATATGTTTTTTTTCAAAATTTGAATATTTTATGTAGTTTTTTGTCAACCAGTTTTTTACCGGTCCGATCCGGTTTCTCATTTTTTGGGTCAACCGGTCTGGTCTGGTCCGGTTTCCAATTCTGATAACATTGAGTTGCACAACATAATGGTCATCGAGTGTCGCTTAAAATAACAATCTAGTGCTAATTAATTTAATATATTATTTTTGTCCCTTAAAATAATAATCTATTGTTAATTAATATATATATTATTTTTTGTCCATTTGAAACATTTAAAAATTCAAATGTGATTTCTCCCAGAATTTTGTAGGTTTCCTCTATCAGTTGATAGACTGATATAGCATTCAACGATTTAAAACTCATGTTCCTAAGAGATGAGCCCAATTTTCATGCAATATCTCTGACACAATAAATTTGTCCCTTTCTGAAAATGGAAAGGGAAATAATCATCAACGGATACAACGGGTTTCCCAAAAATCGATCAGCCAAAACTTTACAATCCAAAGTGGCCAGCGAAGGCAAGCATCAGCATCAGTGCCAACTGGCATCAAAGAGAAGTGAATGGAGACAAGAAGAGCTGCAACTCTCATCTCCGTGAAAGCCACTATGTCTAATTCGCAATATTTTATAATAGATGTCTACTTATTCTACTTATAGAAGAGCACTAAATGAATATATCGTAAGGGATCCTTATACTTCATTATAAATACATGCTTCCCGTTTACACACAACAAATAAATCAGGAAAAAATGCTGAAGGCAATGTTTCATACCAAATAATACTAAAGAAAACTGCATCATACAACTTTCTACAAAGGAACCAACTAAAACTGTACAGTGCCGAGAAATATACCCATTGGTATCTTATCCCCTGCTTTTGGAACTATGCTGTGTAATGCATATTCTTTACCTTTTCTCTGTGCTTCTTTGACCGTTTGCTTCTGACAATAAGTTGATTTAATGATCGTTGTTTGGGCCATCTGCTAGGAGATCTAGTATCAGTAATATTTCGGTATAATATCGATCCTTTTTGTTGCTCATACAATAGTATAGGTTCCAAATCAAGCCACTCCAAAAGCTCGCTTGTTTTGTCGGTATACTGTACCTGCAAAAAAATATTGCATGGTAAATTTGAACTATTCTGATTCAATTTTTCACCAACTGTTTCAATTTTAGGAAAAAATACTGACAGACTAGCTTTTATATATTTTATTTTAATGAATTTTAAAGCACAGTTGTTTTGGGCAAAGACAGCCAGCTTTACCTTATAAAGCTTCAGTGACTCATCATAACTAATTACCCTTCCCATTTTGAAGGTGCTATCTTCAAATCGCTTGTTTACATGCGCCCCTAACATCAACTTTCCAGTTCCAAGGTCTAGCACTTTATTTCCTTTATCTCTGTATTGAACACATAAAGGATAGGCTTAGGCTTAGGTACACTTGAAAGTCTAGAACACACAACTAAAATTTTCACATTTTATAATTGAAGCAACTGCTAAAAAACAAGAAGCGGCACTCTCATAGGTTTTCCATAGCAGCAGTCTTGAATGATAATAGATATGTGTTACCTATAAGGTTGAATAACTCCTTTAAGACTATGGTTCAACCTTTGATCCTATCCTCTTCTAATAGAGAAACTGAGTACATATAAAATGTCTGTTAGAACACTTGTTATGATCAAGTAGCAGTACAAAAATATTAAAACATGTTACATGCTGACAAGCAATAAAACAAAAAAAAAATACCGAAGGTTTTCCAAACGGGAATTACAATCTATGAGAAAATCTAGGCAACAGCACGACTGGTGATCTTGAGTATGACAGGAAATGCATTAAAAAAATATAGGAAAAGATATATCAACTTCTGAATGCAAGTATAATCAATTGAGAAAGCAAAGGTGCATGACACCTATGCCGGCATCAAGTCGGTGATTAAATCACATTTCATCTTACAATCCATTTTTTCCATATTGACATGTGGTCGGTGGAAGTCTTCTTATGAAGCCTTATTGTTATGTGATGGTGTACCTTCGTACTATTTAAAATGGTTGTGAGAAAAGTCACGAGGAGATCATTAAGATACTAGGTAGTTCTAGTTAGGAAGTCCAGTCCTGATTAGTTGAGTGAGCACGCCCAAACTTTAGGTGCATGATCCTCTATGTATATAAGGAGCCCCCCTATCTTGATTTGAGTTATCTTCAGTAGCACAGATCCATCAAATCCCCAGACCTACTGAACAGTGAGAAGGATAAAAGCCCTAGAGCTGCACTTAATACATCTAATCCCCAGACCTATTAAACAGTGAGAAGGATAAAAGACCTAGAGCTGCACTTAATACATCTAAGATTAAGATGAATCTCTGCTAGTTTTTTATTTATCAATGTGTGGGTGTTTGTGTGTACATGTGTGTGTTTCTATCAGGGTTATCAAACTGTTCCAAAACTCCAAAGTCTTCCCGAGTCAACAAGAAAAACAAGTACTCACCCAATATTCTTCCAAGGAACTCTCGACTCATCAAGAGTTGCGAGTCCGACATAAGACCCACAATGAGCCACTTATGTCATGATGTATGTATCAACCTTCAGGGCTTGTGATTTTTTATTATATCATGAATTATGTATCAGCCTTCAAGCTTTAGCCTTCAGACATTTGTGATTAACTTCATATTATCAAAATTTCATGAGATTAATTGATGGATGAACTATCATTTTATGGATCTTATGGAGTGGAAACGTCACTATTCATAATTCTGCACAAAATTTCCTGTATTTTGAGTTTTTTTCTACTTGTCAAGTTTTGCTGAGCTGCTGCGTACACTGGAGTCAAATGCTGGCAGAGCTGCTGAGTCCAATTGAAATATATATATATATATATATATATATATATTCCCAACATTTCCCCACCCAAGCTGTAGAGCACCTCTCTTCTCCTGACACAAGTAGAGGCATTCTCACTGCATATTTATGTCACCTGCATCTTTGTTGATCAAATGTAATAAAGAGCTTCATAATTATTCCAGCATTTTGTAAACGATGTTTTCATTTCCCTTCCCTTGTTTATTTAAGGCATGCGCACAAATCTTGTTTCTTGTTTAACTAACTCTAATTGTTGTTCCAAAATCATAACCTTCAGTGGATTGCACTATCAACATTTGGCTTTGCTGTCCGGTTTGGAATTCAAAAAAGGGAAACTCCCTCTTTCAATAGCAACTCCATTCTTTGTAACCATGATTGTTGGTAAGGAAGGATCCCAATCTGATTGGTTATAGTAGGCAAGACAAGACATAATACATGGATATGAATAAGTAAAAATGTGTCTTTGATAGCTCTCGGTCATATGGAGGTGAAATGTGTGATAGGACAAGATGTCCAATTACCTCAACCAAGACTAGAGCACATGACTCTGTTTCCATGATAGAGAAACAATACAAGTGGTTGTAAAGCCTAGGAAATTGGAATCATTGATGTTTTCATTTCCCTTCCCTTGTTTATTTAAGGCATGCGCACAAATCTTGTTTCTTGTTTAACTAACTCTAATTGTTGTTCCAAAATCATAACCTTCAGTGGATTGCACTATCAACATTTGGCTTTGCTGTCCGGTTTGGAATTCAAAAAAGGGAAACTCCCTCTTCCAATAGCAACTCCATTCTTTGTAACCATGATTGTTGGTAAGGAAGGATCCCAATCTGATTGGTTATAGTAGGCAAGACAAGACATAATACATGGATATGAATAAGTAAAAATGTGTCTTTGATAGCTCTCGGTCATATGGAGGTGAAATGTGTGATAGGACAAGATGTCCAATTACCTCAACCAAGACTAGAGCACATGACTCTGTTTCCATGATAGAGAAACAATACAAGTGGTTGTAAAGCCTAGGAAATTGGAATCATTAAGTCTAAGGTGATCTCTTCATTGTTATTTTGAATTGTTCATTGCTTCTCTTAAAATATGGATGTTGTGATTTTGTATGCCAGGAAAGTCCCGGCATGAGCAGTCACGAAGTCCTAAGTTACGACATTTTGCATGAATTACACCATGCCAATTGCAATCACAAACCTCGCTATTGAGAACATTGCAGTTGAAGCAAAGGTTGACAAAGATAATGAAGAGCTTATGAGTCTATCCAATTTCTTCTCCAAATTAAACCTCAACCCACACCCACATGAGGGGGAAAACAAGGTGATCTCACCTATTGAGGAGGAGCAAAGGTCAAGAGCAAGGCAACTCCAATTGGCCAAGTCTATTGTAGGTGGAGATCAAGTGGTATGCCTCCTCAATGCAAAGGTGTTGGGGAGAAGGAAGTCAATGAGCAAGAAGAGGAAGGGAACTCCAAAGACACTCCCATGTGGTAAGTAATTGTTATGTATAATTGGGAAATTAACTCAATATGTTTGGACACCTAAGGAAAAAACAATGCACTACATACAATGATACCCTTACTAATTATAGTGTAGACATAACAAAAATTATAATTTAACCAACTAGTCAACTAAGTACCAACAATAATCAAATTTGTGTGCTAAAGCAAAGCAACATTCATTATTAACCCAATCACATCACTATTCTACTCTATCCAAGTACGTTGAACAAAAAGAGAATCATAACACAATTGCAAAAGACTAAGTTGTCAAATAGCCAATAAAGAGATTTCCATTAGTCTAATACAAAGAAGTAGACATATAGTTTGTTACCCCTCAGTTTCACTTCAATTGTACCTCATTTTCTTCGCTAGATATGTTCCAACATATGAGAAAACCCTGTGCCTATCTTGAGATGATGTCAAAGCCCAAAGTACCATGATCAGATGTGCCATCACGATGACTTCTATTATGTATCATGATTAGTCAAAAGTGTGACCATTGTATCTTATGTATTGTACTAGACCATGCTTAATGATCTATGTAAAGTGTTTTTTTCATCTAGGTGGCTTCTCTGGACCCTTTGTAGTTTGTCATGGCCCGTCCTCTTATTCCCCATTTCAAGATAGTCCCACCCCTTATAGCTCATACTAACCATCTCATGGAGGTCATTTATGGTCAAGGTGCATGCATGGGAGTCTTGAAGTGGATCTACTAGGACAAATGACTTAGGGAACCCCTAATTTCTTTCACTTTACCCTTATATAAAAGTATTTCTCATGTATTGTACAGGTTATCATACGGTGTACCTAGAGAGCACACTTCTCTTATTCCTAAGAATAGATCTCCCTATGTATTTATCACACTTTGGCCTAGGTGATCATCTCCCTAGCACTTTGGGGACTCTTGACATGAATCCATCACTTGAGGTCACTCTACATATTTTCATGTGGAGATACGAGTCTCATGGAAGTTTCACAACTCTCCAAGTACTGGTCAAAATGCCCTAGGCACTTGAGGGCCCTTCTTCATGCACCTAAACTATCCATGCCATGCCACATCACAAATCATGGAGCATTCGGCCTTTTCACACATTTGGAGGCACATGTCGCATAGTTTGATGGGACATCCACCTTGGAGGATGCATTACTTAGTCGTTGGGGCATATGTTTGGCACATGTGGACCCCTTCTTGGGCCACCCTTCACTTGAGGATGTTGTTGACATGGATTGAGGATGAGGTTGTGAATTGGAGACCTCCCATATGACCATTGGAGCTTATTTTAGATGAGTTGCCCCCTCTTTGAGCCTCCCACATGCCACACGTGTGGATCTTCCTCATCTATATTTGATGGATCTATCTTCCTTGCTGAGGCATCTTGAGGAGGTTACCTTGCATCATGGAGAGATGTTGGGCTCCTGTCACTTCACTTTGACCATTTTAGTGGGTGCCTCCCTCTCTTGCGGAAATGTAGCACATCTACGTTTGTATTTTATGTATTATTTGACTTTGTCTCCTTGGTTGGAAGATAAGTCCAATGTGAAATCTCCTAGGCTAGATCTAGGGAGAAGAAAATATTATTATAAAAAGAGGGATGTTGAAGCCTCCTATATAAAAGAGGGCTCCCCCTCACATTTCTATGTGTTGTTGTTGGCTATTGCGAATGCAAATTTGTTGAATATCTACCTTTCGAGGCATTTGGGTGTCAATTCTTGAAGAACTTCAATCTTGGTTACTATTTGGTGCATAAAGATTGATTGTGATTGCTCAAGTCTTCTACAAGCTAACAAGGTCAATCCATTGAAGAGTAAAGTCTATCACTTGAAAGGAATACGTTTTGGGGTAACTCCTCTCTTTCCTTTGTTAGTTTGATAATTATTTGATTCCTTGCTTTGTCTATCCATCTAGGAACTCTAGCAAGAGTGTGAGTACGTTTACCAAGTTATAGTTGATCTTCTTGGTGAAGGTGCTCCCTTGAGGACCCCTTCTTGTAAGCCCTTGGTCTTCATAGTTTATCTTGATTAGATAGGATACTATTGTGTCTTTTGACCCTACTCTCCTCATCCTAGTCCTTAGATAAAATAGACCAAATTTGAAGAGGGGTTGGTAAAATAGACTTTGTTACCTCCTGGGAGGTACCCTATATTTTTCCATGGCAACACCATTGTAAGTCTGAGACAGATCAAGTCATAAGCCTTATAGGCCATGTGGAAAATTATGTATATGGTATCCTAGGCCTTTGACGATCGGCCATGCCCAATCCCTCTAGTCCCCACTCTTAATTCCTTTCATCCTGAATAGGATTGGAGGCCTTGAGCCGGATCTATTAGGATACATGGTTTACCAAAGCCGTTGGTTTTGTAGGGATGATCGCACTATGTAGGGCTTGTTGTGCCCATGGTTTTACGCGCGCCTATCTTTCCCACATGGTTATGTTTTATCGAGTCTATATGCATCTGCTTGGCCATGGTGCAGTATTCATTTACAGTTCTCAACATGACAGTCTCACAGTGCACAGCATTTCATGTTTCCCAAGGCAGTTTACAGATCTCGATGCACGAGGTCCATAGGCCATGTTATGGCACACTTTGTAGCTAGGATGAAGGCTATAAGGTAGAGGGCCAAACTGGTGTAACAGGAACCTGTCCCACCCAATGTCACCATGATGGGAAAGTTCTTTATCTTTAGGGAGGCCAGGCCCAGGGGAGACGTCCCTGGTGACCTAGGGCTTTGAAAGGGCAAAGGATAATAGGACAAGGACAAGTTCCCCCTTTCATAGATCACCGCCAATCAGATAGTCTCGGCTAAACAGCCAATAACAAGGTATAACCAAAGAAAAGAAAAGCACCTGCTTGAGACAATACAACAAGGAAACTGATACGTGCAATCTTTGATTAGTACTTCATATATATTAAAGACTATCTGGTATTCAATATGAGCAGTTTAAAAGTAAATGTTGACGAAGTCAATGTTTACAAATAGCAATAGCAGTAATGTCACTTCACCAATAAATACTAGAATGATAAAGCATTCAATATAACAAATCACTTCTTAACTCAATTAATGCCTCCAACAACCATTCAATTGCTCATAAAGTAAAACGTTGCTGCAATAAAGATGAAATATTCAAAGATGACGTCTGCAACTTAGGGTTAGTAGGTTAATCTAGGCTAGGGTTAGTATAGTTAGGGTTTCAATTTCAAAAGGTTTGAGAGTGCTTGGATTCAATTCTACTTCAACGTTGGAGGTCTTGGGATCAGTGCCTTAGGGTAGAATGGAGTCAATAAGTGAAGGATGCACAGGTTGAAGGAGACAAGATTTCAAAGGACTGGAGGGAAAAGTTTCAAGGTGCTGCTAAAGCAGGGCCTCAAAGA
>SNQJ01S0186867.1:5578-18541 GCA_010110895.2 Picea sitchensis
CCCCCTCCTCCGAGTAAACCGCCAGACCGCCTCCCATACCTCCTGCGCTCCCTCTGACATGTGTCCTCCACTCACACTTCCACTCGCCTGTCCCTTCTCCGCTGTCATTTCTTCCCCCTCTCACCTCCTGACATTTGTCTTCCACTCATGCTCCATGTCCTCCACTATTGTTGCCGACTCCCCCCTGACTTGTCACACCGCTCTGCCACCACAACCCTTTCTCATTTTCCACATCACCCTTGTGCCTTTACACCTCATCTCCTTGAATACTGGTGCTCACGCATTCCCAGTCATCGCCAACCACAACCTTCCACATGGCCACCATTAACTCGTTGTAGCCTGCGAGTTCACACCAATCAACTTGCCAACTCATCATCAACAACTTCCACGTCTGCCTGCCCGTGTTCCCTGCAAAATCCCAACAAAGATACATGTGCCGAGTTGACTCAAGCCCGTCCTGATCCCGATGCAAGTAGTTAATGAAAGTGAGGGAGGTGGTTGAAACCTCGTCTCACCACATAAATGGAAATCCAGAAAGGACTGGCATATCTGAGCTCGCGTCCGACAGAGAACTGCATGCATAGTCTGACAGAGAAGGTCCAGACGAAAGAGCTCGCGTCTGACAGAAGACTGCATGCACAGTCTGCAGAGAAGACACCTAAGTCAAGCCTTGAATACATGACTCGATCTCCCCTTTGGTGGTTGTAGTCACTCCTAAGTATAAATATGTATTTTTGATATTTTTTTAAGGTCGATGGTTGAGCAAGGCTCCTGCATTGTAATGTTTTGATAAAGCACATTGGTTCTATGGTTATGTGCAGGATTTGAGACTTCTTGTTTAATATAAGTCAACTTTCTTCTTCATCTTATTTGCCTCTGATACTGAAGTGTCCATGATTGAAGGATTCACATGGATTGTTATAGATGTATTATGATGGATGTTTGATTACAGTGTTGTTATGGTGTTCTTTAGTTTCCTGAAACTTTGAATCTAAGAGGATCTTTTGTTTGAAGTTTTTCCTCCTTAGGCTTCTTGAAGACCTGATGTCCATAATAGACCTCTACACTTTCCTCACCAAAGTCTTCCTTCTACTCACCTTTACTACAACTTACTGACTGAAGTTGATCAAGACCTCAATTTCTTGTGCGTGCTAATCCAATTTTCTGAGTTAAAACGATATTGTCTTGAGTCTTATCCATTTGAACTCTCTAAACTCATTCTTAGTGACATATAATCTTATGGGTACCGAGCTTACCTTATATGCAATTTGAAGGTGACTCTCAGTGATAACAAATTCAATTCAAAACCATTCTCACCCACAACCATGGTGATGGTGTAAGGGCTATATTTGGATTATTTAAAGGTTCTTGGATCCACCCTTGGTCAATTAGATTAGGGGTCAAGTAATATCAGAGAACACCAACATGAAGTTGTGGTAAAAGTTAGTGGGGCCCAATAATATGTGAGTCTCTATTAGTGTCTCTAGGGCATATATTCACGGATGACATTGATATTAGATAGATTGACATGAAAACCACACTCGACATTGATCATGTACCCTAAATATTGAATTTTTTGCATCTCAAATGAGCACTTTTCCAAGTTGGCATATAACTTATGTTTCCATGGGGTGTTTAGTACCTTTTTAATGTGATTTAAGTGTTATTATTAGGTTATTTTGAATATTAGGATTCCATCTACGTATACAACCAAAAAACAAATGGTAAATGGTTATATAATATCATCCACAATCCTTATGAGTGTGTTCGAACATTAGGAAATCCAAAAGACATGATCAACCACTCGAAGATAACTTCCTTAGAATTTAATACTATCTTCCATGCATGGATTGACTTGATTACAACCTTGTGATTAGGATAAATCTTGTTGAAAATATTAGTGCCATTAATACGATCAAGAAGATCATCAATTGAGGGAATGAGGTATTGGTTCTTAAATATGATTTTGGTTAAGGCTCTATAGTCAATACATAGTTTCCATGTTCCATCCTTTTTTTGAACTAGCACAATAGGGTTTCCATGTGGTGTTGATCTTGGTTGAATGTGGCATTTCAGTATCACCTCTTAATTTTGTAATTTGACATCCTTGTTCATCGAAAGAGGCCATTGGGTAGAGGGACACCTAGTGTCAAATAAGTTGTGTGCTTTAAATAATAATACATAGACACTCCTATTGGTGAGGTGAAAATGTCTTTGTATTCCTCCACTTATTTATATGCATGTCTAGGTTGCATATATGGCCCCCTTGCAGAGGCCTTGCTAGCCATGGTGATTTTATTTTCTCCATATGATTAGAGAATGGAGAATAAAAACATCCTAGTCTAATATATTATTTTATTGAACTTATTAGAAGTGATAAGAGATTCTACAATAGACAGAGCTACTTCTAGTATCCTTTATATTTGATTTCCCATGGTGACACTAACACTATAGGGAGTATATTGGTAAATAGAATTATACTTCCACATACATGATTGTCCTAAAATAAGATAGTAGAATTTTAATGGAGAAACATCACACAATCCCTCATCTTTGAAGGGATTGATATTATATTTTAGGCAACATTGTTGTCTGACTTTGATGTCTCATCCCTAGCTCAACAAACCAATGGTGTATGGTTTGTGGTGAAACATCAATGACAACTTCATATTCTTGATGACCTATTTTCAGATCATATTATTTTGGCTATCACTATAAAAAATGAAATGTAGTGGTGTTCCATTCACCCGCATTTATGAACAAAAGAGGTTATTACTAGGGATCATGTAGTTCCTTTGGTTGTGCCTTTGTGGTGGTGATAGTAACATTGGATTTTGTATCAATGATTTGTTTTCCCATATTTGTGGATAAATTCCTTATTCCAAATATTGATGAGTCATTAGATGATCTTCATGGAGTGACTTATTTTACAAAGCTAGATATTAAATCAGGATACCACCATATTATATTAAGAAAAGATGGCATCCCCCCCAAAAAATTTAGAACTCGTGATGGGCACAATGAGTTCTTGGTCATGCCTTTTGGGTTGACTAATGCTCCTTCGACTTTTCAAAACCTTATGAAAAAAAATTTAGACCCCATCTTAGAAATATTTTGTTGTTTTTCTTCGATGATATACTTATTTATAGAAAATCATGGGAATACCACATTAAACATGTGGATCAATTCCTGCAAATTCCTGAGAACAATCAATTGTATGTAAAAAGATCCAAATGTTTTTTTGGGAAACAAGAAGTAGAATATTTGGGTCATATTGTTTCAAGGGAGGGGTTTAAGGTGGACCATCAAAAGATACAAGCTATTACAAAATGTCCCAATCCTAATGAAATCAAGAGTCTTAGAGGTTTTTTTGGGTTTTATAAGATATTATCTAAAAACAATTAAGAATTATGAACGCATTGCAGGCCCACTCACATCTCTCTTGAAGAAAAAATCATTCCTATGGAATGATAAGTCTACTTTGGTATTCTCTCTCTTAAAGGATGTCGTGTCTTCTACACTAGTATTTGCAACACCTGATTTTGGTAAAACAATCACAGTAGGATGTGATGCATCAGGACTAGGAATTGTAGCAATATTGACACAAGAATGGAGACCATTGGATTTTGAAGGAAAAAAATTCAAGGGAAAATAATTAGTGAAATCTACACATGAAAAAGAAATAGAAGCAATTTTATATGTAATAAAAAAATGACGACAATATCTCATTGGGAGGCACTTTAAAGTCAAGATAGACCGTGATATCCTAAAGTACTTTTTGGAGAAAAGATTGTCATCATAAGAGCAACAAAAATTAGTAGCAAAAATGCAAGGGTTTGATTTTGAAATAATCTACAAAAAGGGGAAGGACAATGTAGTACATTATGGTCTTTCTAGAATAGAAGAAGCCTCAATATTATATTCTATTACATATTCTATTCATGTGTGGCTAGAAGAAGCTCACCATGAATAGAAAAATGACAAAAATAATAAACAAAAAATACAATGTATAAAAGAAGGGATGAACTCTATGAAACATTGGGAGTGGAAGGGAGATATAATTTGGTACAAGGGTATACTATTTTTATTCCATCAATCAAAGTTGAAGAAACAAATATTAAGGGAGTCACACGACTCTCTGATGGTAGGATATGAAGGGTTCCTTAAAACATATCAAAGGTTCAAAAAAGATTTCTTTTGGGAAGGTATGAATAAATATATTCAAAGTTTTGTAAGAGAATGTTAGGTTTGTGAAAGAAATAAAGGAGAGACACTAAAATATACAAGGCTACTTCATCCATTACACACACCTAATCAAATATGAGAAGATATATCAATGGAATTCATTATAGGGTTACCAAAATCTAATGGAAATGATGCCATATTTGTGGTTGTGGATAGTGTCACAAAATATGCACATGTTTGCATAATTCAAAGTGCATATACAAGAATACAAGTGGAAGAAATTTTCATGAAGGAAATTCATAAACTTCACGTTCTTCATAATGTAATAGTAAATGATAGAGATCCAAAATTCATAGGAAATTTTTGGAAAGAATTATAGAAGATGAGTGGAACAACACTAGCTATGAGTTCAACATATCATCCATAAACAAATGGTCAAATAGAAATAGTTAACAAATTTTTAGAGGGTTATCTACGATGTTATTATTTAGAAAAGAAATCTCAATGGATGAAGTGGCTTTCTCTGGCATAATGATGGTATAATACTACCTATCACACATCTACTGAAATGTCCCCATTTGACGCCCTTTATGGATATCCAACTCCTAGTATCTCATATTTGTTGCAAGATAAGTCCAAAGTATAGGAAATAGAGTCACATATGGAGAAGACTAAAGAAACTTTGACAATTGTTAAGGAAAACCTACAAATGGTGAAAAACGGGATGAAATAAAAAGAATATCAACATCGAAGTGAAATACAATTTGAGGAGGCTGATTGGGTATTTTTGAGACTACAACCTTATAAGCAATTCACACTCAAGCAAAAGAAGAATAAAAAACTAGCTCCAAAATTTTATGGACCCTAAAATATTATTCATAGGATTGGACAAGTGTTGTATGAGTTAGATTTTCCTTCTTATCACATTCTTAAGGTTTTTCATGTATCTTTCCTAAAAAAGGTTTTGGGACAAACTATGCCAGTGAAAATAGAACTTCCATAATTAGATGAAGAAGGGAAGTTGATTCTTGAACCATAAAACGTTATAGATCAACATTCTCTATATATTTGGAATAGAACCATTATGGAGTACCTAATCAAGTGGAATAATATGCCTATAGAAGAAGATACATGGGAAAATGAGCAGTTTCTAAAGAAACACCCTCAATTACAAGCTTTAAGGGAAAATATTTTTTAAAGACTGGGGAGGCCCTTGGGCCCCTATGTTAAGCCCTATTAAGAATTCATCATTACTTTGTTTTTTATATTGGAAGTTCAGCTAGAACCTTTCATTATAATTGTACCCTTTGTCTCCTAGATATATACCAAGGAGACCTAGTCTTAGGATCATCATATATTGTCTTGTGAATTGGATATATTATAAAAGGAGGTTTCTACCTCAAAGTGGACTATAGTCATTGAATTTTTATCATTTTCAAGGTGCTTGGTTCACAACAACATAACTAAGGTTGGATCCAAGGTCAATCAAATGGAAATGGATTTTTGAGCAATCTTACCTTCTATTTCCACCACCGATGATCGGTAGTCTAGTTGTCAATCTTTAACATCAACATGAATTTGAGGAAAGGTCCTTGCTACATTGTTGATGGTTGTAGCTTCTTGAATGTTGTGGACCTTCTTATTTTTGTCCTGCATATGAGGAAAATATCATAGTAATTGATACTCTTCACAATCCCAACGCTTCAATGGTCCTTTTTGTTGTTCCCTTGCCTTTTCTCCAACTTCTTTTGTTGGCTCAATGCCACTCTAGATGGGAATTAAATTCTACTAGAACCTGCTCCATGTTGGATGTCTTGGATTAATACTCTTGGCATGATTTGTGTATGGTTGAATATTAAATACTTTCCTCCTCTGATCAACCTTGTCCTTCCTTTTTTCCTTCCAAGCCTTGTTAAATTTTGGTCAATGCTTGTATTGATCGTACCAATACTTAACCTTCTGGATTGTGTCTTTTAGATTTCTTGTCTCATCAAATTCAATCCTATTTTGGTAGGATTGAGGAAACCCACTGAGAAAGAACTAAATTTTCACTTTATCATCTCTGATGTAGGGAACATACCTCAATAGCTCCAAGAATCTGTTGACATAGTCATCCATTGTCAGTTGTCCCAATTTCAATTTGTGAAACTCTTTGATTTTTCCATCATAATATATTTCTGATAAGTATTTCTTCATGAGGTACTTTTAAAAATTCTTCTTGTTGATTTTCCTCTTATTGATCTTTTTAACATGCTTGAGGTCTTCCCACCAATTAGAAACTTGGTCATTCATGTTTAAAATGACTACTCTTTCCTTCATGTTTCTTGAGTAGTCATGCACCTGAAAATATTTATGTAATCCCATAAGCCATGCTTCCTCTTATTCACTTGTCTTTACCTCACCATCAAAGGTATGTGGCTTAGATTTCCTAAATTCTTCCCACAAGGGGTTTCTGGAATGAATCTTCTTATTATGATTATGGGAAGCAGACTTTGTCCCATTGCTAGATTCTTTATCCAGAGTGGTTGTATCTTTGTCATAGGAGTTTGTTGACATCTCCTCACTAGATTTTTTCTCTCTAGTATTGTGGTGCATATTCTTAGAAGAAATTCTTCTTGACTTACTCATGGTTGGTACTTGATGCAAATGTTTATGAATTTCAAATGGAATCTGTAGTAATACAACATTAACCTCATTCTAATTTTCTTGAGCTTGGATAAGTCTTTAATAACATGCCCTACAATTTTGAAGTTCTTCCTTCATGATTCTCATAGCTTATGTCATATCTAAAGGAGTCTCAACATTCCTTCTTTCATCTAATTTGATTTCTCGGTCACGTGATGCATCTTCCATGCTGAGAATTTGTCTGTCACTAACCACACTGAATCTTCACTTCTTTCTCTTTTGTGTTGAAACAAGAAAATTAACTGGTTGGTGTTACTTTAACATGATACATTCATTTTATTCTTAACCTTTTAAACTAATCTCAGGTAGATGTTAGCTACAAATCAACTCTGGTTCCTAGTCCATAACATTCCATTGTTTATACTCTTCTTTCATACCACTTTGTAACATACCCAACCCCTTAAGTGTCATTCAAGAGGTGGGGTATTTGAAATTTATATCCCCTTATACAATTTAGAGGCCACTTATCAAATCACGATTTCATTATTTTCATTGAGAGCTTTGAATGATTGTACTATTGCTTAATTTTGAGCTTGGCACAAGAAGTTATGGCCCTTTAAGGTTTTCTAAGGGATCTCATCTCTCCTACCACATCATCATCTGTACAGGTGACACATCAGCCCCACTTACATGGCACTCGTATGGTACCACGTCATCCCTTGTATGAACTCCCCTTAGTCTTCACATTTATTGAGGAAATTTGTCTCTTCTATAGCTTATCACACAAGGAAAAAACTTCTCCTTGGCTCCGTTTTTCATCTCCAAAAACTTATTGTCACACCTAGAAATTTAAATCTTGCGACATGGCACATCTCCAAATATTTTCCTCAATGTGATGCCTTATCACATCATCCCAAAATTTCCCTTCATGACACCTTTATCGCAACCACAGATATTTTCATTATGCAATACGTTGCTTCTTAAACCATGTTTTCCATGTGACATATCGCGCGTCAGAACATTTTCACTCTTGCAACGGGGCTTCCTTCTCTTGTTTTCTTCTTTTCCTTTATTTTTCCACCCATTCTTCCCCTTATTGTGTCCTCAAAATTTTATTATCCTTGAACATTTTTCATATCCTGACACATTTCTCCTCAAGATTTTAATCATCCGATAAGGGTCCCACCTTGTTTTCATCCCAGAAAAAAACTTATGGTTTTGTGACATATCACACGAATAATTTATTCATGTGATACACCATGTTGCATTAAAGCTTCTATGTCTACGACCAAAGGCTCCCTTCTTATTTGTTCTCCATTTCATTCTCATTTTTCCTTCATCTCTTCCTTATCTTTCTCCTTGTCATATCATCAAAAACTTCATTTTGTGTGATGTATCACACAAAGTTTTATCTTTGTTCCACACAATGTGTCATGAGAAGTTTTATGTCTCTGCAATGCACCTCTCCCTTCCTTGTTGCATCTTGTGAAGATTTAATTCTCCTTGAGATATCACAAGAAAGTTATATTTCTTGTGATACATCACATCTAAGGAAGATTCTTTCAATGTGATAGTTCTTCACACTCTGTTTCCTTCTTCATTTATTGCATCATGGGAAGATTTCCCTTCCTGGGGCATATTGCATGAATTTTATCTTCATATGATACATCACATCACACTAAGTTTATCTTAATGCAATACACTGCATCACACGAAGTTAAAATTCATATGATAAGCCAACTTCCTCAAAAATTTCTAAGTCCTAGAATTTTCCAAGTCTTGTGGCTTTCGTCGTATCGCACAAAAATAATTTTCTTGCGATACACTTAAATCATCAATTTTTTCCTCCCAATTCTTCTAAGTTTTTTCCCCAAGGGAATAACACTCTTTTAATCTCCCCTAAACTTCCTCAATACATTAAAAAATGGGTCTTAAAGCTTTAGAATCAATTTGATCAAGAATAAGGGTTAAATATTAGGCTCAGACGTAAGGCTTACACTCAGGAAGAGTGGTTGTAACTCGATGATTTGAGCTCAATTTTAGTATAGGTGAATTCCTCCACACTAGGATTAGGATGCCAAGAGTCCTAAGGACCTACAAATTCATCTTAAGCATTACATCCAGTGGCACAAATAATTTTAATTATTGTTGCAAGTTAGCCTTACAACTCAAGAGGTATATAAGCCTTTTTCAACATCACAAAAAAATTTCTTCTATCAAGGCAAATGCATGGCCCTCTAGATCTACAAGCACGTGAACACACACACACACACACACACACACACACACACACACACACACACAATCAGTAACATCACCATCAACCCTACTCATTCGAACAATCAAGAATACATGGTAATCAACCTCATAGTTGCACATATGAAAAATCAACAATCAAAGGGTCATAAGGAAAGCATACAACCTTCATAAAATATGTCATGATGAGAATATTTCTTATACCATTTTCTCACAAAGACCTTTCCAAGATAAAAATAGTCTTCCTTAATTCATTCCAAGCAATAACATATTTAAAACTCATGGTTCCTTCATGAACATAATGTAAAGGAAATTCATTAATGCAACTGAGATGGCCTTTCCACAATTTTGAAGACATAAAGTAAAATACACAATCAAGCTACTAACTTTGAGAGATGTTAATTTCTTTATTATCCCTTAGATATGCTTCTAGCTTTTAGAGGGTTAACAACACATAATTTATCATGCTAAAACCGAGTCCAAAATTGCACTCCATTAAAATCATGGACATGGAAACTCATAGTAATTTCTAATGCAACAAACAGAGTTTCCAATACAACTATGCATACATAATTTTCCTCCCATGTGATTTTACCATAACCAATTACTTTTCAAAATCACATGCAAGAATATTTTATGAGACAAAATAAGACAAACTATATCTGAATTTATGGGCATACTGAGAGCACTTATCTAAAATTTAAGTTGCAACAAACTGCCTGAGGGTGAGCACCTTTCTACCCAGCTGTAGAATCAGTTGTACATTCCTTTCTACAACGGATTCCCCCTATCTAGACCATGATACCCCCAACGTGAATTTTGGGAAAATCTCAGAACTAGTAAGGGTAATTTGGTAACCTCTCCAAGAGTAAGTTCACAAGGAAGCTCCTAGTTGGTTCTCAGGCCCCTAACAACTCTAGACCCTCTCTTGTTGGCTCATCACAACACGAGAGAGAGATCCCCCTTTGTTGCTCCACAGTTCCTCAGGGAACTCCTACTTATAGTTTCTATAGTGCACCCAGTGAGGCTAGAATTTGTTTCCCTACTTCCTAGAAATTCAGAGCACCTCCCACGCAAATCCTAGGGCTCAAATCAAGGGAAAATCGATCGATTTTTCCTCTAAAAAACTGCTCAGCTCGAACTTGTTTCTCTCTCTGTTTCACTCTGCATGCAAAGTCTATCTCCTTACCCATTCATGCATGCCTCCACAAGATCATACTTTTCCCATTTCCAAGGTAATCATGGGTCAACCATGAATTTCTAAGTTGTTGTACTTAGTCCATTCCATGCATTTTATATTGGGAATCCACTCCTCAAACACCATCTGATGCTCCCATAATTACGGGAAGGAGACATCTCAACCAACCAGGTTTTTCAAATTAAATTATTTGGGGTAGAGGGAAAATGGGTGAAACATTTTTCAAATTCAAATCTTAGCAAAATAGTATTGGCAAGGATGGCTTAGAATTATTTACAAGATGAACCCCTAAGACCCGCTCACCATTTTCCACCCATGGTATCATGGTCACTATAAGTGCAGTTGCCTGGCATTTTTCATTAATCAAAATATGATACATATGCCTTTTTTTTATTTGTCCAGTTAAAATTGGCACAATAACAAAATATTCATGCCATCATAAACTATGTTAAACATCATTAATTATATTTTAAACAGTCTGTCAAAATGGGCATGTTATATTTTTCAATTCCTCTTCAACCTTCACTTTATACTTCTCATTCATATTACATGGTCTATGTCTAACTAGTCTCACTTATGGTTGAACTCAATTCTCAATCCCTCATATTATTTTATAATTCCTTGTAAGTTATGATAACTATACACAAAGGAATCTATAAAATCCTTAAATATTAGGATTGCTTCAGCGATAGTCCTTATCCAAATATTATGATGCTTATGTATCTGTTTCCAAAATTTTCCTTTGTATGACTTCATGGGACAATGTCCTCCAATGGATGACAATGTCCTTCATGGGACAATGTCCTCATTTACACTAAACATGAATCCGATCTTAGTGTAAAGGAGCTCGAAATGAGCTCCCATGGTCCTCATCAAACTCTAAGCTGCTGCAAAACTTTAAAACTTCGCATACTATACTATACGATACAAGAAATTTCAAGCTCTTTACTGTATGAGCTTCAGCGAGGCATAGTCAGCCATAGTCTTTGTGGCTCTGCTGTTTTTGACAGCGCCGGAAGTTAGACCGGCGTCCATCAGAGCGCATGACAGTGTTGATACAATAAACTTTCCTGTTGATGGTTTACATAATAGGCCTGCTGTGGGAGAACCCCAATTTAGGTATTCCTCTGCAACATCGGCATGGCCTGCAGCATGAATAGTATTCCAAGCATGCTTGCCCAGTCTCCTCAACTCTGTGACAGGGGAGGACTCCGTGATCGTCATGTTGCTGTTATAGCCATCATGTACATGATCATGCACAGAGTTGCAGGCTGCTGTTCTCTTATAGGAACCCAACCACATGGAGTGTATGTATTTGTATTTCCTCCATGGGGGAAGGTGCATACCAGTCTTCTTCAACGAATTCTTCACACCTTCGCACATTATCTTTACAATGGACTGCAATCTATCACCCCTCCCCACGTATATCTTCGGAAGCAACTCAAGGAGGGCGCTGTATTCCCTGGTGGGTCTCGCTATCTCAAACTGCGCTCTGAAATCCAAGTCCACAAACAAACGAACGCTTCTGCCAGAATTTGTGGTCTTCAATATCACGTCCAAGTAGTCATAGTTACCTGCACGAGAAACGGGCTCTTTTAATCAAGAATTCATGAAAACATATATCTGAAAATAAAAATTCGGAAGCCAAAGAGACCAACTAACCAGAAGGAAAGCTTCTACTGTTATCCTTGGGGCGCGATTTGCAGATTGCTGCATCATATCCCACAGTTCTAAGATGGCACATCACGGACTTTTTGAGGCATTCTGGTTGTTGTTGGAGTTTCCTGGCAATTTCTAGGCACTTAGCTGTTTCGGCCAGCAGGTTCAATTCTGTAGGACAACTGCAAGATATGATGCCCTGGGAAATATTCCGATCTTTTCAGTTCAAGATGTTGAAGAGCATTCACAAATATATATATATCTTAATAGTAAAAGCAACCAATTCAAACAACAGATGGAGGAGAAGGAAAATTTCTGAGTTTGACTTATAATATACCTTGAGTATCTCAAACTGTTGTTGTGATTGGATAATAGTTTGGCAATCCTCCGTGATGTTGGCATCCATGGTTTCGGTCAGGGGAGATAGGTCCTCTGCGCCTGCGCCTGATTCCTCCATTGCGCCTGATTCCTCCATAAATCGGGCGACCATATCCCCGAGGCATGCTGAGTCGGTCTCGTCTTCGTGTTCGGTCCCGCTGCTACTGTAAATTAGCCGGCCACCCATTCTTCCTCTCTCTTCTGGAATCTGAACAATACTGCGGCGCACAGAGCTATGGTGATGTTGTACAAAGCATTGAGACATTGAGAATTATAAGCAGTTTGTAGAAACTGATTTGGGCAAAGGAATATGATGATAAGCACCTGAAAAGGCGTCTCTATATGAAGGGCGAGGAGTAGAGAGCAGCTGGGTAGAATGTAACTCCGTCGCCGCATGGGAAGACAATAAATGGGGAAGGATTATAGCTCCCAACTACGCGGAATCATCATACTAAGGATTTTGTGGAGTCATGGGATAGGTTATTAAAGGATAATAAGGATAAAATCATAAAATTTTCATGCAGCCATGATGATAGGTTATTAAAGTTCTTACCTATTGTTCCACTATGAAGAGCATGATTATAACATTAAAATACAGTCATTAAATTTTGAAATCATGAGAATGGAACTCTCAGGATAAGAATATGATATTAAAATACGAA
>SNQJ01S0186868.1:0-10077 GCA_010110895.2 Picea sitchensis
TCCATATTTACTTCTTATCAACCATGAAAAAACAATAATGAGTCATATTTACATCAAACACTATTGGTTCCATTACCCAAACCTTTGTGCTATGGGTCTTTCTTCAAGGGTTGACATCAATGACAACCAACCTTAATCAACACAAACATCATAAACAGTTACTCATATCTTATTCCTCTTCTCTATATATTAGCTTAGCTAGGTTTAAAGGAATGTCAATGATCAAAGTTAGGACTTTTCTGTCTTGTTCATAGGGGGCTAGGATCCAAGAGGGAATTCACTTGTCTGGAAGGGTATTTTCCTGTAACATTGAGCGTCCCTAAATTTTTACTGCTTTGTACAATGCATACGCTTGTCTGTCTATAATAGGGTAGTTCAATTCAGCTCCTTGGATATTAGTGCAAATAAATGATATTGGTGCCTCATTGTTATCATCATCCTTCTAGGTCAATACTACAACTAAGGACTAGTTGGAGGCAAAAGTATAGAGGAAAAAATATTTACTAAAGTCGGAACTTCGTAGAACCAGAGCTTGAGATATTGCAATCTTGATATTGTTGAAAGATTATTTTTGTCAATCTTAAAATCTGCGTCCTTGCAAATCATTTTTTGTAAGGGTTTGACAGTTTCAATGAAATCGGGCATGAACTTTCTCACAAAATTAATTTTCCCAAAGAAGGATTACATAGCCTTTTTGTTATGGGGCAAGGGAAGATGGGCTATTGCCTTTATTCATTCGGGATCTATACGAATTCCTGCTTGATATATAATATGCCATAGTAGTTTTCCTTCCTCAACACCAAAGATAGTTTTCTTAGGGTTTAAAGATATTCCATATTTCCTACACCTTTCAAAAATCTGGGTTAGATGTTGGATGTGGTCTTCTCTGCTCTTTGAATACACAGTCAGGTCGTCCAAAGATACTACTACACATGTGTTAATCAATCCTCAAAAACTTGCATCCATGTCCCTTTGGAAGGTTTACCCTACATTAATCAACCTAAAGGGCATGCGTTTATAAGAAAAAGTTCCCCGCTTGGTTTGGAAGGTATTCTTCAATCAGTCTTCATCTGAAACTAGGACTTGATTATAACCTGAGATTTGTTGAAAGATTATTTTGTCAATCTTAAAATCAAGGTCTTGCAAATATTTTGTAAGGGTTTAATAGTTTTAAATCGGGGGTGAATTTCCTCATAAATTTGATTTTCCCAAAGAAGGATTATATAGCCTTTTTGTTATGGGGCAAGGGAAGATGGGCTATTGCCTTTATTCATTCGGGATCTATAACACCTGCTTGATATATAATATGCCATAGTAGTTTTCCCTTCCTCAACACCAAAGATAGTTTCTTAGGTTTTTAAAGATATTCCATATTTCCTACACCTTCAAAACTGTTGATGTTGATGTGGTCTTCTCCTCATTTCGAATACATAAATGTCAGTCTTAAAATATACTACTACACATGTGTTAATCAATCCTCAAAAAGTTGCATCCATGTCCCTTTGGAAGGTTTAATTCTACATTAATCAACCTAAAGGGCATGCGCTGAGGCGTATAGTGCCCCCGCCAGTCGAAGGTTGTATTCTTCAATCAGCCTTCATCCTGGAACTAGGACTTGATTATAACCCCGCCGAGAAACCATCTAGAAGGGAAAAATTTACAACGTATTAATTGTCTGTAAGAGTTGTTCCATGGGTGGACTCAAAGTTATCCTTTCTAATGCCTGTTATAGTTTCTGGGAAATCTACATACACAAAGTGGATCTCCCTGACCTTTCTTGACAGGAACTAAATTTTCTACCAGGCGTGAAAGTGTCTAACCTAAAAATATAATCTTAGAATCTAGTACCTTTAGCCTTGATACACTGTGGGTTCCGCATATGGATGGTACTTCCCGTAGATTCTTTTATGGTTTTACCCTAGATTTCTAACAAGATGTCTGCTGATAATGTGGAGGGTCAAGTAATTTTTCAATTATCGGTAGGACCATGTAAATACATCTTGATATTCTCGCAAAACGCTTGAGATAAATCTTTCTTGTCTCTTTAGATTAATCGCTTTGTACCTAGGATTTTTCCATCTTAGGCTTCTTTCTAGGGTTCCTAGGGTTTATAGTCCTTGTATATGGGACATGAAACACTCGCCAAGAAAACCTTTGACCCTTTAAATATTTCCCTCAGTTCGAAAAGGTTCTCCAAATTGGACACCCATTTTGGTATCATGTGAAACCTTAGTTTATTATTAGAGTGCTGCGCCCATTTTTTGTTCGTGGAAACTGGGCAAGATACCTTATATATAAAATATGTATTAGAAACGAAATGCTAGAAATGATGTACAATAAAGAAATATCCAAGATAATCTCACACACACGTAAATGATATAGCACGGGCCAGCAACAAATAGCACTTTGAATCGATAGCAATGTTCACAGTTCTTCGAGGGGTAACTCCAACGAGCAAATTTCCATCACAATAATATCCAAGCTAGGGTTCTCATACCGACTCTTATTTATATCACTAAAAAGAAGCATCTAGAGGAGATCCCTTCTAGAAGCTGAAGCTTCTATTAGGTCTTCTTACATCCGCCTTATTCCCATTTTTATTGAAAGGTCTTAATAATATTGACCTTTATTACATCCTCGGTCACATTGATCTACCTATGTGCGTGTTAGGACCTTAATATGTCCGTACTTCTAAAAAATGAAATTTCTTTGTTCCTCAAGGCTTGAGATGTGGAAATTGCCGTAGAATGGTAGCTGGTTCCTGGCAGTAATCATTGAGTCATATCTTTCCACTGTGATGAGCACTTCTTTGATGGTTCTCCTTCCTCGACAGCGACATTTCCTCCGGCCAAAACCGCCTCAGTTGTGTAGCCAAATGATCCTTCTTCAACTAACTCCTCAAGGTTATCGAAGTTGGCACCGGTTCCAACTACCTTCTTCAAGGGTGTGAAACATGAAAATGATGTAGCTCAATCGAATCTGGGCGAGCTAACTCCATGCTAATTTGTCCCCACCTAGCTTTAGAACCGTAAGGGCCATATAAATTTGGGGTTAGCTTCCATAATCGCCTCGGGCCTTGAGGGAAGTTTGTTTATATGGTTGCTTCTGTAAACACCGATCCCTTCACAAATTGACGCTCGAGCGACCTTTGATCTACTTGCTGTCATCTTCGCTCAAGCAAGACTACAAGTTCTCTTTTAGGTACCGGTTGATATCTCCCCGACCGTAGAAGTGCGTTTGGTCGCATCACCGACCTTCGAGGGTAAATTCGCAACATGATGTAATCACGCGGCTCATCTAATCGCCTAAAAGAGCCGCGTATGGGTCAGATGATATGTAGTGCTGTACCACCATTCGGCGAAATCCATTGAGCCTAATCGCGTTGTTTCTTTTCCGATGCAAAGCACCTCGAGTAGGTTTCCAAACACTTGTTGACAACTCTTCGCTTGGACTCATCCTCAACTGGGATGATAAGGTTGAGCTCTAGATGCAATTGTGGTGTGCCTTGTAGCTTAAAAATGGGGCCTGCTGTTCGCTTCTGTGGAAAGTTGGGTCTCAATCAAACAATAGGAGTCGGTATCCCAGTTTCTTAAAGACCATCCATGAAAAATTTGGGCCACCGTGGATGCAGAGAATGGGTGGTGAAGAGCACAAAATGGAGCATACTTGGAAAGTCGACCACCACTACCATTATCACCGATTTATTCCCCGATTTGGGTAAGTCTGTATTAAAATCCATAGATATATCCCTTCCAAAGCATCGGGGAATTGGAGCGTTGTTTTGCCCTCGAGATTTGACCGCTTCTCCTTGTTGCAATTAAGTGCACTTTGCCATTCACCATTAAACTTACTTACGTCCCGTACTTCATACGATCCTAGAAAAAGGAAGGTTTAACTCTATCATATGTTTTGGTGAACCCCGAGTGCCCCTCTGCGGGTGGGCGGTGCATGAAGCTCAGAGTACCGTGGATTTGGGCTTGGGTTGTTTACTTAAATATAAGCGGCTTTTGTATCAAAGCTCATCCCCGGCTAAGAGTACCGAGCTCAAATTTTGTTCCAAGTGTTTTGCTGAATTAGATAACTTTTGGGTCTTGTACCATTCTAGTGCATACCAGGTACCAATCAGCACGAGGAAAGAGGAAAAGAGGATCCTCAAAATTCATATTTCCGGATGCTAGACCACTACATTGTCTTCTTCCTTCAAATGATCTCATCACCATAGCCAAAGAGCTTAGTGACTCCATTTTTGTTGCTCCGAGGAAATGCGTTGTTCCAAAGCATTTGAGCTCTTCTTTGATGGTCTGGCCTTTTAATTTAATCGCTAGTTCTGGTGAGAGATAAGGGACGCTGAAAGACCCGAATCGCATGCGACCAAGCAACATTATTTTCTAAGTAAAGACAGGCTCTGTGATTCTTTTCGAGTAGTTGTTTTCTCTCAGAAGGCCAAAGGTCGACCCTCCTGTATAAGGACAATGCCAATGCCTTCCCGGATAAAGTACGCATTCCAACACAATGTCTCTTGTGAAGCCGTGGAGACAACTGGTGCACATGGTCATATTCAAAGTTTGAAAAGCTGAGCCGCTGTTGGGGTCCAATTGAAAGAGTTCTTTCTAAGGAGGGCCGTGGAGAGGTCATATTTCCATAGTTCTTGGATTTAACTTGTACCTCGTGAGGCCCAAAACTAATGACCTTTTAGAGAGCCTGGCAGCGCCAATCTTGTATAGCTTCGCCATTTTTTGTGTTCACCTTGATAACCTAATATCCTTGCCTCCACAGATGACGGTATTCAACTTTGACGCATCTAAAGCATATTTGGATCAGTTTTGGAGGAAAGTCAAAATGCAGTAGGTCGAACTCAGATCCACATGAGTTGTATTTATTCTCCTACAGTCTCTTCTATATATGAGGATATCATCAAAGAAAACTAGGACAAATGACGGAGAAAGGGACGGAAGACACGATGGTTCAAGAGGCCTCGAAGGTGGAGGGGGCGCTATATTGCAAACCCAAAGGGTACACTAAAAACTCACAGGAGGGCCCCTGCGCGGAAGGTCATCTTAGGAATGTCCGCCTCTTTCACGGATCCGTGATAGCCCAAGCCAAGATCAAGTTTGGTGAAAATTGAGCACCACCTGGCCATCCAGGGGAGGTCATCAATGACCGTGATGGGAAATTCCGATCTCTTTGATGGTGAGTTTATTGAGGGCACATGTGTCGTGACATTCGCCATGAACCTTCTCTCTTTAGTACCATGATGACCCGAGAGGAGTAAGTGCTCTCAGATTTGTGGACGGATAATCTCTAGTAGCCGAAAGTTCCCTTTGACCATTTTTTCAATTCTACCTTTTGGGTGCATGGCGTGCATGTTTCTCCCGGACAAGTGGAAATGGAAATGATCATGGACGCTGAAGGGGGATTCCTTGGGGAGGGGAGAATATTGTTTGATGTTTATTCAAGAGGGCTTTGAGGTCTTGGGGTAACGTGGGTGGATCTGGTATGTGGGCTTCTGAGTTCTGTTGGAGTTGGGATATGACATCCGAATGACCTTTTGAGCAATTTCTCCATGTGATGAGAACCGATGATTTCAGGAGAACCTTTCAGTTGATGCCTTCCTTTGAAATTTATGTGTGTGGACACTTTGGTCAAATTGCATGGTTAAGTTTTAAAAATCCATGAAAATGGGACCCATGGTTCAGCCATTCTGCACCCAACACAATATAGCAACCTCCCATGTAAATAGTAAACATATGGATTTGAGGTTGTAGTCACTCATTTGGAGACGCACATTTTCACACAAAGGCTTCCACATTTCCATAGAGCCCCCATTGGCACCCTCCTCAAGGATTTGGAAATTCATTAATGATGGATATAGTAAAGGCTCTTTGGGCTGACAAATGAATAAAGCTGTAAAAGGCCGCCACTATCAACTAAGCATGATGACCTCGGCATTTGATATAACCGATTAGCTTGAGAGTTTTAAAGGTGAAGTCGGTGAGAGAATTGAGGGAGATGATGGTTCTTCTGGATGGTTTCCAAGGAGGGTTTGAGCTCTGGCTCTCGTGACTCGTGAAATGTGGGAAGTGCTGTCATCATCACCTCTCGAGTATCCCCAGGCCATAAATATATTTTGTTCCTTGCATTTGTGGTCTGGGAAATATTTGTTACCAGCATAAGAGAGGGGCTCTGAGCTACTGCTCAACCATTTTGCATCCCGTCAACTTTGGATTTTTAAGGAGGGGAGGGAGTAGTGGGGGTTTACCGGGTTTAGGGCACGGGAAAGGAAGGTTTACGGGTTTTGAGAGGAAACAATTTGTTGTGCTTCTCTTTGATTTTTTTAGTTTCAACTCCAAGTCGTGGTCGAGCCAAGGAGGACATGGGCCCTAACCTCCTTGAGGCCACTGATAAAAAAAAAACTCTCGGAAAAAGGCATAAAAAATGCCCTCTGTATGAAAAACCAATCGCTCAAAAGAAACTATAAAACATTCCACTGTGCCATATTGTTTCAAAATTTTCAAACAACCTAAATGATGGGTATCAGTGTCAAAGCAGTCATAAAGCTCAGCAACAAATTGGGTCCAAGTAATATATCCGTGACGGGAAGTTTTTCTCAATTACCACCAATACTAAGCGCCACTCTTTTGATCGAGATGAGAACACTACACCGGAGTTTGGCCAGTCACCCGCAGCCGTTGCTGTAGAGAGAGAAATAGATTGTTCCATCAGTAACGAACCAAGTAACTGAGCTATAAATTTAGTTACAATCCAACGCTGGAAGGCGATGTCCCTTGGAAAAGCGGGATGTGGTTGAAAGGAATGGGAAGAGGCGTTCTCCCGGGCCTTTTAGGTGCACTTCAATAATTTAGAGGGATTTTGAGCTCGCGCAGAGTGCCAGCAACGATGAGATCTTAAGTTCATTTTATCTCCGCTTTACTGCGGATCGCGACAAACATCCGACGTAATGCATTCATGGAGGCATCACGGAGGCAATAGTAGCACTGAGTTGTTAAAATTCTTGTTGGGTCCTAAGTAAACCATGTTGCAGGGTCTTAAAGCGAGACTCTGGGGTCTTTGGTTACCGGTAAGGGCCATGAGGAGGGTGGATCAAAAGGAGCTGAAGGCTGGGAAATTTTGCAGTAAAATGATATGGATAAAAGTGATAAGGAGAAGATGAATCTAACGGAATAGGTCCCAAATAATGGTAAAATGTAAGATCAAAAGTGCTAAGGTGGCTGTGAACAAAATTTTAAGTAAAATGATATGGATGAAAGTGGATAAGTATGCAGAGATGAGTCTAATGGAATAAGTCTCAAATAAGGGTGAAAAATTTTCAAGACTTTTTTTTACAAACATGTCGCCTTGGTCCTAAGAATGCAGCGCTGAAACTCTAAACCTCAACTTAGAGTATTTGATTTAGCAACCAATAGATGCGGGTTATTAGATCTCACCGGGTTTAATTTGTTTATATTGTTGTTTGCCAAGGTTAGGTATTCATATGTGGTCTTGCTGCATAAGGGTTTGCCTCACATATAGCTCCTCTGATATACCGCAGGCATGGGTCCAATAAATACCGAGTACTCGGTCCAATATCTCGTGGCACTAACTAAGGAGGATAGGATCGTGACTTCAGCTCTACTCTTACCCGACTCGCCACCTGTAATTAGAGAGTATCTTCCCGGGAGGTCAGTTCCTGCGGATAAATATAGCAACCCCAATACCATAGGTTTATCTTACGTGAGGGTCAGAAATCTAGGCCACCAGCATACACAGTGTTGTCACAAGTACACCACTCCGGGAGGTACCAATAGGGTTAAGTATACAAATAAACGCGGCGCTTTAAGAACCACTCTTGTATTCTCTCAAGGTAGCGAATCCCTCAACTCAAGGGTTTATGCTAACGACAGATCATAATAAAGACGCCTAATACCGCCTCTACCTCGGAAAATACCTACAATTTTATATGGAAAGTGCTCCTCATACTCACTTGGTAAGATACCAGAGTATATAAATAATATGCAATGTAAACGTAAATGCTAGAAAAAAAAAAAATGATGAATAATGAAATATCCAAAGATAATCTCTTTACAATATGTAAATGATATAACAAATAGCAAATGTAAAATAGCACTCCTCTTTGAATCGTATAGCAATGTTCACAGCTCCTTCTCGAGGGGGTAACTCTCCAATCGAGCAACAATTCTGCTATAATAATATCCAATATAGGGTTCTTATACCCTCAAATCCTATTTATAATTAAAAGAAGCATCTAGAGGAAGATCCTTCTAGAAGCGGAAGCTTCTATTAGGTCTTCTTACATCCGCCTTATTCTATTTTATTGAAAGGTCTTATTAATATTGACCTTTATTACATCCTAATACATTGATCTAACTATGTGCGGGTTAGGACCTTAACAAAATCATTTTCTTCCAGTTTCTCTT
Source organism: Picea sitchensis (assembly GCA_010110895.2). NCBI lineage: Eukaryota > Viridiplantae > Streptophyta > Pinopsida > Pinales > Pinaceae > Picea > Picea sitchensis. Next base: position 8,436 of record SNQJ01S0186868.1, read on the forward strand.
GGAATACCTCATCATCAATAGCCAAATCTTTAAAATTCTCTTGGTTAGTTGGAAAATATACAATCTATTCATCTCCTTCAAAAACCTTCCAATTAGAAATATTGTTGGGTATTGATGGTTTGTAGAGTAGTTCCATAGTGAACCTGGAGGCTTCATAGTCTTCTAAAGGTGATAACCTCAAGGTTGCAGTGGCTAGGGAATCAATAAGAGTATTGTTTGTCTTGGGAACAACAGTAATATTGAAGGCCTCAAAATGTTGTATTAATCTATGCACCTCTTGTTGGTAATTTATCAAGTGGGGTGAATTGAAATGGATAGTATTCTTCACTTTCCTAACAATAATTTCAGAGTCCGCAAAAACTTTCAATTCTTTAATGTTTAAGTCTATGGATTTCTTCAGTCCCTAAACTAGAGCTTCATACTCAACAGTGTTATTGGTGCATTCAAATTCTAGTATGCAGGATAGCAAATTTCGCTTCCCCTTGGGGTCAATGAGGATACATCTTGCTCCAGACCCTTGTGATTTAGACCCATCAAAGTACAAGTTCCAAACTTGTGAGTGAAATTTAACAACTTCTTCATGCCTAGTTATTTTCTCATCTCCATATACCTTTTCTGTTGTTTCCAATAGAGATTCCTGACATAAGATGCTTTCTTCTGCTTCTTCCATTAGATTCACTTGAAAAGTCATTTTGGAGTTTTGAGTGAGAGGTACATCAGATGAGAGAGGGGAGAAATTTTCGAAATCATAATTGCATGAGTAGTTTCCTACCACAGGGAAATATGTCGACGAGGGTTCGTTGAAGGATTCTAAATCAATGAGAGTATGTTTGAGATATCTTTCCCTATCAATCCTAAGCATGTCGATATGTCCCTTTAGTGGAAACCAGAGGTGATCCCAGTATGTGATAAAGTATCATTCAATTTCTCGGACAAATCTCGACTGAGTAGTAGTCCATAAGATTCTGGGATATCTACTACAATTATGTCAATTAATTGAACAAATCTTGGCTGTATATCCATTCTAATCATGAAATCCTTAAGTTCCCTAATAAATATTGTTGAAATAGGAAGGAGAAACGTTGTGTTATCTTCCCACCAAAGTGATCTAAGGATAACGTTATCGGATTCATCCAGCTCATCTTTCTTTCCCTTATCTATCATCCACAAGATGGCATATAGCGGTGTCTCTAGTGGCACTTGAAGTGCTCCATATTCCCAATATTCATCATCGTCGATGATTGGTAGCTTGTACAACCACCATATCCATGTCCAATCTACTACAAACCCCACCAAAGTCATTAAAGAGTATGGGATTTTTCAGTTCGAGGAAGATGCCACAACCACACCGTGGCATGTGCCCTCTCCTCTTAACCTAGCACCTGCTACTCACCCACTTCCGAAGTTTAAAGAGAATTTTCCTAAGTTTTTAGGAAATAACACTGTCAGTACCAATGAACACCTAGTGACATTTTCTAATTCTTGTCATAACATAGGGGCCAATGACAATGACACTTGCATGTGCTTGTTTGTCAATTCCTTGGAAGGGAAGGCTAAAGCTGATTTCTTTGACCTTCCTCCTAGGATCCTATCTACTTGGGAGGAGTTAATCTATTGGTTTCCATCCACTTATGGGAAATCC
>SNQJ01S0186868.1:18797-29179 GCA_010110895.2 Picea sitchensis
ATTACCCATTTATTATATCTAACTACCATAGTGGGTCTTATTTAATAATATAGTGGACCTAGTCCACCTTACATTGAATGACCTCCACTATTATCACTATGGGCCCTCTAGGCCCCCCCACTACCTCTCTAGCTACCTTACAATTCATGTGTTTGGGGGTGAAAAAGGGAGACTTTACAGGGAAGTAAAACTCACATACATCATCATTGATGAAGCAAACCCCACCAACCATCCTATTTTTTCTTTTGACATTGATTTGGGATCCAACATATTGCAGCTCACAGATGCTCCTAAAACTCCTCTTGAAATCACAAAGTGGTCCATTGCTTTTTGTGAAATCCCTCCTCCAACTACCTCTGTTTGGAAGATGTTTTTCGATGGAGCCTATTCTAAGGAAGTTGTTTGGGATAGAGTAGTCTTTGTTTCACCATGTCAAGAGACCATACCCTTGTTGTACAAGTTAGAATTTGAAGCTACCAACAATGTGGTAGAGTATGAGGCTCTTGTTTTGGGTTTAAGGGATGCAAGAGACATGGGGATTGAAGAGCTAGTAGTATTTGGGGATAGAAAAATAATTGTTCATCAGATCAAAAATATTTATCAAGACAAACACCCTAGGCTTAAGACTTACAGGAATGAGGCATGGGACCTAATTGACAATTTCCTCTTAGCTTTCAACATTCCATTTATTCCAAGAGAGGAGAATACCATGGTTGATTCTTTGGCTGTCTCAGAAAACCATTTCAGAGTTCCACTTCCACCCAAACTCAGGTATGATGTTGAGGTGAGATATAGGCCCCCTGTACCTAACAATGTCAAGCATTGGAAGGTGTTTGAGGATGATCTTGAAATCAAAAAATTTCTTGAATCTGTTGATGGGTTCTCTGCATTACATATTGATCAAAATCATGATTCTGAAAGTGACCCTAATGCTGGTGTATTCTTAAATAAAATTGCTAATCACCATATTGTTCAACTTCCTAGCAACCATATTCCAAATGGAATAGTTCCTTTAGAAAGTTTGTTTTATGGGAATGATGTGGAAATAAATTTTAAAGGCTCAACTAATGATGTTGACGTATATGAGTGTAATATTGGTACAGAGAAGGACCCAAAATTTGTCAAATTGTCAAGCAGCCTGTCAAGAGAACAAAGAGTTGAATACGCTAAGATGTTAAAGAAATTTGTTGATGTGTTTGCTTGGACATATGAAGACCTCAGAACATATGACACAAGTATCATCAAGCATAAGATCCCACTAAAGGAGGAAGCCAAACCATTTAGGCAGAAATTGAGACAAATAAATCCTATGCTACAGCCTATTATGGAGAAAGAGGTAAACAATCTTTTGGATGCCCAGATTATCATTCCTTTGATATTTTCTGAGTGGGTATCCAACTTGGTCCCACTGAGAAAGAAGAATGGATAAATCAGACTTTATGTTGATTTCCGAAATATGAACAGAATCTCTAAGAAAGATAATTACCCCTTGCCCAGGATGGAGCACATATTACAGAGGGTAACAGGTGCATATAGGATGTCCATGATTGATGGATTTTCTAGATATAATCAGATCTTTGTCTTTCCTGAATATAGAGAAAAGACAACCTTCACCACCCCCTGGGGTACGTTCATGTATGTCAAAATTCCCTTTGGTATGATGAACGCAGGGGCAACCTTTCAACGATCCATGGACATAGTGTTTATTGGAGAAAAGGACAAGTTTGTAGTCATCTATTTAGATGACATAATAGTGTTCTCATGATCTAATAAAGAACATTATGGTCATTTGAAATGGGTCTTCTCAAAATGTAGAAAATTTGGTCTCTCTTTGAATCCTAAAAATTCATTATTTGCCATGAAAGAGGGGAAACTATTGGGGCACATTGTATCAACTGAGGGAGTAAAGATTGACCCAAGCAGGGTAGAAGCTATCCAAAATTTGTCACTCCCTAGATCCAAGAAATAATTTTAGTCTTTCTTGGGGAAAATTAATTTTTTGAGAAGGCTTGTTTCAAATTTTGTTGAATTGGTAAAGTTTATCACAACCATATTAAGGAAAGGGAATGAGATCAAATGGACTGCTAAATCTTGCAACTCTTTTGATCAAATAAAAAAGGCCTTGAATGAAGCACCTGTGCTCATCAGTCCTGATTACTCCAAGGATTTTTTGATTTTTTCCTTTGCTTCATTTGACACAGTAACAATTTTTTTGTTGCAAAAGAATGTTGAAGGTTTAGAGAAACCCATTTCCTTTTTCAGTAGGGAATTGAGAGACGCTAAAATAAACTACGCCATCATGGAAAAACAAGCCTATGATTTGGTCAAAGCCCTCAAATCTTTCATATTTTATGTGTTGCATTAAAAATTCATTGCACATGTCCCTTCAACTTCTGTGAAGGAGATCCTCATTCAGCCTGACATAGATGGAAGAAGGATCAAATGGATTGCCAAGATCCTTGAATTTGATCTTGAGATGAAGCGCATCAAATTGGTTAAAGGCCAAGGTTTAGCTAGGTTGATGGCTGAGTCTAATTGCAAATATTGGGGGGTCCTTTTCATCAACAGTTGTTCAGAAAATCAGCAAACCGAGTTGTCTGATGAAGTTTCTCAAGTCAACCCTCCATTGGTAGGATGCACTTGGTACAAAGACATTATATTTTTTCTACAGAAGTTGCAGCCTCCTAATGGTACGGAAAAGAACAAGGTGAGAGATTTGAAGCTCAAATCAATTAAATACTATCTTATTGATCAAGTTTTATATTGGAAAGACCCCTTAGGAGTGATTTTGAGATGTCTAGACCCACAGGAAGCCCAAAAGATTATGTATTATTTTCATGACAGCTTATGTGGGGGGCATCACTTTTAGAAAACCACAACCTACAATATTCTCAGGGCTAGGTATTTTTGGCCTAGTCTCTTCACTAATGTCTGTGCGAAGATCAGGTCTTGTGTCAAGTGTCAGAAATTCTTTGGAAAGCAACAACTCAAGGCTTTGCCACTAAATCCTGTGGCAGCTTCAGGGCCCTTTCAACAATGGGGCCTCGATTTTATTGGGGAAATCCATCCCTATTCAAGTGGTCAGCATAGATGGATCTTAACTGCCACAAACTACTTTACTAAATGGATAGAATCCATCCCCACAAGAAATTCCTCCCACAGGGTAATAATTGGTTTTCTTGAGGATATTATAGCAAGATTTGGTTGTCCAAATTGAATTGTCATTGATAATGCTACAACTTTCAAAGCATAACCATTGATTAAATTTTGTGAATAGTTTGGAATCACATTGATTCACTCTACTCCTTACTACCCCCAAGGGAATGGACTGGCGGAGTCCTTTAACAAGAGCCTTATTAAGATCATCAAAATACTGTTAGAGGACAACAAGAAGGCCTAGGATTCAAAGCTTAAATTTTTTGTATGGGCTGAAAGAGTGAAAACAAAGAAATATCTCGGTGTCTCTCCTTTCCAGATGGTGTATGGAGTTGAGGCCATCTTTCCCACTCAACTCGTCTTACCTATGGAAAAATTATTCTAAGAATATCAAGGAGAACCAGATAATATGATCAGAAGAATACAACGGCTGGTAGAAGTGCAGCAGGTGAGGGAGAAACTACTGAACAAAGCCCATGACCATAAACAGAATATCAAGAAAGATTTTGACAGAAAAGTAAGGAAAGGGGATTTCCATCTCGGATATCTAGTACTCAAGTGGGATGCACCTAAACAATATAAAGGAAAGCATGGTAAATTTGAGGACTTATGGATTGGCCCCTTCAAAATTTCTGAGGTTTTTTCAAATAACACTTACAAGTTGTAGGATTTGGAGGATGCTGAAGTTTTTGGTAGCCCTATAAATGGGAATTTTATGAAGAAGTTTGTTACTTAAATCCATGAGAGGCTTCCCATGTCATTGTAAATATATTTTTTTTTTCTTTTTTGTTTTTGTTTTTATAGAATACTCCATAGCCCAATGGATAAGGCACTAGAACTGCGCGTTCTTGACAGCTCACAGGGAGCATGCCATCCCCTATGGAGCCAAATGTTATCACATAAAGTTGTCAAGGGTCGTAGGTGTGCATCGATATACCCATATTTGTAGCCTTTCCTTGTCTCTCTATCTTTCGCAGGTCAGGTCTTCAAGTCTTTCCCTTTTGTTGTTTGAACGACCTAGTTTCCCTTGAAGTTTTGCATGAAAGTCCTTGGACTAAATCTCTCTGCTTTACCTTAAATCCAAGCACTTATCTCTTTGTCTCAATCATTGATCTTTCTATTTTCCTGAGCTCGCCACCAGTTGCCCAAGCCTTTGTTTACAAAGTTCACAGCCATAAACGTTGAGTCGAAAAGGTCAAGCAAGTTTTAATCTGGTCCATAGATCTCATTAGGAGAGATCAACGGTGGGAAATAATCATGGGAATCGAGAGTTTGAAATGTTGCTAAGTTGTTCGTCAATGGTCCAAACTCCTGAAACCTAAAATCAGCAGGGACTATCCGATTCAAAGGTACACGTGGCGTAGGATCATTGATTTCACAGACTCAAAACTCAAGAACTGCAAAGGCAAGAGTTGTTAGAACTCACAAAATTCAAAGTCGTGTAAATATCGGAGCCGTTGATCAAAGGAGGGATCTGGACCATAGTTTCGGTCCTGATGAACTCGCAAGTTCGGGAATCAGGAATCTGGAATCGAGACTTCGAAATAATGTAAAAATGGTTTATTAGAATCTTGAAGTGTCAAAGTGGCCAAAGCTCGAGGTTAGCGTAGGTCATTTGATCCAGTAGGAAATATGGCAGCAGATCAACATTTCGCTGACTCGCAGAGAGAAAAAGTCAAAGGGAAGAATCGTGAAGACTTGCGAGTCAATCCCAGCCATTGGATCAAGCAAATTGTGGACCATCGATCTGAGGAAAGCGTGAAATCAAAAATTTGGAGAAGGGAGGTGATTATTCCTTCAACTTCCTGAGACGTGAAATCTCGATACACACCTTTTGGATAAATGCTCGGACATAGCCGAGGTCATAGCCTCGTCCTGATCCCAATGAAGGAAGTTATTGAATATAGGGGAGGCAGTTGAGACCACGTATCACCCCATAAATGGAAAGTGTTGCAGAGAGCAGCCATGAAGGTGGACTGTCCAATCGAAGTTTCATCATGGACAATTTTTCTCTCAAAACTCATATCTAAGTCGGGATCATGTTTGACATGAGAAGACCTACACAGTCTGACAGAGAGGGCGCCGACTGGAAACTTTGAATGCAGGGGCCCGATCACGCTCCTAGTGGTTGCAACAATTCTCAATATATGTATGCAGTTTTGATATTTTGTTATGGTCAAATGGTTGATCTAGGCTCCTTGCTATTGTAATATTTTTATGAATAATGTTGGTTCTCTGGTTATGTATTTTTTTTTTGAGACTTCTTGATTAATCTAAGTCATATTTCTTACTCCATCTTATTTTCCTCTGATACTGAAAGAGTCCATTATCAAATGATTCATATGGATTGTTGTGACTGTGTTGCGATGAATGTTTGATTACAGTGTTGTTATGATTTCTTTCAGCTTCCTTGAAATTTGAATCCAAGATGACCTTGCGTTTAAGTTTTTCCTCCTTACACTATTGGAAACCTGATGTTCATAGCAGACCTCTACACCTCTCTCAATAAATACTCCTCCTACTTTGATCTAGGTGGATATCTATGTCCACACATCTTTTCTGACTGGCTCAAAACAGTTTTCTGGCAAATTTGGCAATTTACTATTTTTAGCAGTTTTTAACTTCCGAGGCCATTTTGAGGGCACAAATGAAGGTTTTTCGAGATATAGGTTCTAAATGATATCCAAAGGCATTATTGAGCCCCCAAAATGAATCTCCTCAAAGATACCTTTCCAGCGAGCTATCATACACCTAAAACAGAGATCATTTGCAAACATTACGACCCCGGGAAGTTGATGTACTAACTTACCCAAATAGGGCCCACATGACTTTTGGTGCTTCATCTCCTAGGGTTAGGTTTTTGGATGTATAGGAATTTTGGCATTCTTGTTTATTGTAAAAAGGCCTTCAAAGCCTCATTTTAATCATCTTCTTGTGAATGCGAGTACCCGTCACATCTCTTCTCAGAGATAAGTTGTCACCATTCTATCGAGTCTTTCACTCTGTATTTTACAGTCTCTGTACATTTATTTCATTAATAGAAATCATGTATTACTGTATATATCTATTTATGGTTGCATCTCTGATATATTTCTGTTATATTATTGAATATCTTCGGTATCTCTATGCATTTCTTTATTATATCTCCGGTCTCATTTCATGCCGAAAATAATCTAGATCAGTGGTATCAGAGCAGGTTGTTCTTGATCGTTTTTTCAGTGCATGTCCCCGATGAGGTCTGAGTATAGCAAGTTGGGTCTCGAGCTTGTCTCTCTTGAGGAAAATCAGTCTCGCACACCCAAGAAACCCTCAATGGAAGAAGAAAATAAAAACAACGGAGCAGACAATCCTATCAGTATGTTGCTTGAGCAAGCTCTCACACGACAGAGGGATGAAATGATGGATAATTTTTCCCACATCCTTCAATGCCTATCGATAGAAACAAGTGCATCTTCATCAAGCAGCCACTTTGGAGGCACCTCTCCTTTCAAGGTACAAGTTAATTTTGATATTCATGTATTTGAAGGACAGATAGATCCAGAAGCCCTAGACAAATATCTGCTAGAAGGTTATTTCTTTGTTCACAAATTTTCCGACAAAGAAAATATCACCTTCTCACTCCTTAAAGCTCTCTCCCATGTCAAACATTGGTGGGAAAATTATTGGGAGAAGAGTTCCACAGAGGAGTCTGAAATATATGGGGTCGATCCCACTTGGGATTGTTTTGTGGATGTGGTAAAGGAACAATATTACCCTATTGGCAACTATGAGGACCAGTACATGAGATGGACCACACTGCGGTAAGAGAGGGGCCAAAAAGTTATGGAGTTCACCAATACCTCCCATACCTTGCGCACCAAGCTAGGTATCAAAGACTCTGAATGACATTTGGTTATGAAATACTGTGGGGCTCTACACAGATACATCCAAACTGAAATGGATTTTCTAGACATCTCATCACTCAGTGTTTCCTATCAATATGTTGTTAAAATCGAGCAAAAATTTAAGCACCGGAACAAATGGGATTTTGGTTCTGAAAATCCACAACAACCAAAGTATGAAAAAGACATCCCTAACAAACAGTCTCCCGAAAACTAGTCCAAGCCACATGAAAAGAAGGGTCACGGGAAGACAAAGAAGGACACCAGAAAATGGTGCGATTTCTACAAAAGCCCTTGGCACAACACCGATGAATGTTGCTCAAAATAGTCATTGGTGGCCGAGATCAAAGACAAGGAGTTGAAACCTAATTCAGAATCTGATTATGAAAATACTGGTAAAGGAAAGATCATTGACATAGATTCCACTACTATTGTTGCGACTGCAACAATTCAACCATAAGAACCAATAGATCCTGAAGAGGGGGAGTTCCTTTTTCATTCACAGATGTGGGTGAAGGGAACCCCGCTACATTTTATTGTTGATAGCGGAAGCTAAAAGAACCTCATCTTAGAAGAGGTCATCAAATAGTTGGGATTGTCAACAACACCACACCCGCAACCATACAACATTGGGTGGCTTCACCAAGGATGATATCTTCATGTCAGCCAGCAGTGTTGATTGTCATACGGTATCCATCCCTTCAAGGATGAGGTATTATGTGATGTTTCCCCACTGGATGTATGTGATGTTCTCTTGGTCCAACCATATATGTGGAAGTGCCATGTTGTTTATGAGTCTCGACCCCCCAGTGTCATTTTTACTTTGGGGGGTCATCTCTACATAATACCAGAGATAGTTCCGACTACTGTTCCACCTAAAAAGTTTTGCAATATATTTCCCTCATAAAAGAGGGTTGTCTTCTAGGGAAAAAAACCCTAACATAATCTCTATCATTAGATCTGTGACCTTATAATGAACAGTCCAGATTTACAATGAAATTACAATATACATTTACAAGGCAATTTTTCCTTCCGAGGATGCTGCCCCCGAACCCCTGTTGGGGGCCCACTTGCCCCCAGCCGGGGAGATAGCCCCCCTGAACCCTACAGAGGGGGTACCTCCCCTCTACACTCCCCCACGTGGAAGAGTGTATATACTTTTGGGGTGTAAATACTTCATGGGGTATAAACACGGCTGAAAGTAAAAGACCTCTAAATCAGGAAGATAATCAGGCTCCACAACCAACAATCCCCCACTCGGAGACTGATCTCAACAACTCCACCACTGATGTATATGCTGGACTTTGAACCTTCTTGGACCTGGCAAATTTCTCATCTTCATCTTCATTCTTGAAGACCAACTGAAATTGAGCAGGAACTCAGTTTCTCCCTGGTTACTCCCTTTGTTAACATGTCTTTAGGATTCTGGCTAGTGTGTATATTTTCCAACTTCAAATGTCCATCTTCCAAGGCGGATCGTATGAAGTGGTACCTCAACTATATATTCTTAGTCTTCAAATGGAAGGTTGATTTCTTTGCAAGATGAATGGCACTCTCATTGTCATAGTACAACCTACTATTCTCTTGCTTCTTTCCCAATTCCTCCATAAATATTTGTAACCAAATCATCTCTTTACTAGCCTTTGTAGAAGCAACATACTCTGCCTCTATTTTTGAAAGTGCAACAACCTTTCACAGTTTTGAAATCCAACTTATTATTGTTCCACCTATAGTAAACACATACCCTATGGTACTCCTACTATCTTTCTCACCTGCCATATCTTAATCAACATATCCTTGTAGAACAGTTTCTGAACCTCCAAAACATAATGCATGATTAGCAGTACCTCTCAAGTATCTGAGAATCCACTTTACTGCCTCCCAATTTTCTTTACTTGGATTGTTCATATATCTTCTCACAACTCCCACTGCATGTGCAATATCTGGTCTTGTACAAACCATTGCATACATCAAGCTGCCAACTGCTAATGAATATGGGACCCTGGACATGTATTATATCTCCTCCTGTGTCCTGGGACACATTTCCTCAGTTAATTTGAAATGGTTGGCCAAAGGTGTACTAACTGGTTTTGCATTCTGCATTCTAAACCTCTCCAACACCTTCTCTATGTACTCACCCTGAGAGAATGTCAGTTTGTGATTTTTCCTGTCTCTTGTTATTCTCATACCAAGGATTTTCTTTGCAGCACCCAAATCCTTCATCGCAAATGAATTTTCTAATTTCTTCTTGAGCACATTTATATCCTTCATATTAGACCCTGCAACAAGCATGTCATCTACATACAATAGCAAGATAATAAAGATTCCATTTTCTATCTTTTTAAAATAAACACAGTGATCAGAATGACATCTACTATAACCATGTTATGTCATAAACCTATCAAAATTCAGATACCACTTCCTTGGAGCTTGATTTAGGCCATATAACCTCTTCTTCAACTTGCATACCAAATTCTCCTTCCCTTTGACCTCATACCCCTATGGCTACTGCATATAAATATCTTCCTCCAAATCCCCATGGAGAAAAGTTTTTTTTACATCTAACTGTTCAAGATGCAAATATTCTACTGCCACAAGACTTAAAATAGTTCTAATTGAATTAATTTTAACAACAAGAGAAAATATTTCATCAAAATCTATACCTTTTTTTTGTGCAAACCCCTTTACAACAAGTCTAGCCTTGTACCGCTTTTCTCCTCCATCTTCTTCCTTCAACTTGTAAACCCATTTATCCTGCAATGCTCTTTTTCCTACAGGCAACTGAATCAAGTCCCAAGTATGGTTATTTACCAAGCAATCCATTTCCTCTTTCATGCCTTTCTCCCACTTCCTTTTGTTGTCTACCTGCATTGCCTCTTCATAACATTCTGGTTCACCAAAATCAATCAACAATAAATAATACAATGAAGGAGAGTATCGTTCAGGGGGTATACTTAACCTGGTATATTTTCTAATAACACTTGTAGGTGTTTGAGGTACCTGTTGCTCCTGTTGTTGTACATTTTTTATTTTCTGGTTCCTTTGGAATTTCTTTTTCAATGATCTCATCAAGCACTGTGTAGTCTTGCTTTTCTTTTTCCTGTTTCTTTCCCTGCAACTGATATTTGTACATGACCTTCTCATTGAATATGACATCTCTACTCCTAATGATTTTTTTATTTTCATAATCCCATAAGCGATAACAAAAATCATTGACATCATATCCAATAAAGGTACACTTCTTGGATTTTGCCTCAAGCTTTGTTCTATTTTCTTTATCAATATGGACAAATGCTTCACAACCGAAAGTTTTCAAAAAAGAATAGTTTACCTTTTTTCCTGTCC
>SNQJ01S0186869.1:5631-24171 GCA_010110895.2 Picea sitchensis
AGATAATGGAGGAGAATATACCTCAAAAGAGTTTGTGAACTTCTGCAAAGATGTTGGGATCAAGAGGGAACTCACTACTCCCTATAATCCCCAACAAAACGGTGTAGCTGAACGAAAGAACATAACGATAATGGAAGCTGTGAAGACTATGATCCATGATCAAGTTCTTCCCATGTGCTTATGGGCAGAAGCAACAATGGCAGTTGTATATGTACAGAACCGATTGTCCCATAGTGCACTTGGCCTCAAGACCCCGAAAAAGATGTTCACCGGAAAGAAGCCAGAGGTAAGCCATCTCAAAATATTTGGCTGCCCTGTATTTATTCATATACCGAAAGAGAAGAGAAACAAGCTGGAACCTTCAGGAAAGAAGGGAATATTTGTGGGATACTGTGAGGTCTCCAAAGCCTTCAGAATCTATATACCAGGTCACCATCACATTGAGATCAGCAGGGATGTGACCTTTGATGAATATGCAACGCTCAAGAAATCAAGAAGATGCCAGCTTGAAGAAGTATATGAAGAGGAACACGTAATCCCCATAACTGCAGTGAGGGAGGTTCCCAGAGCCGCAGAACCGGTGAGAGAAGTCGTAACTTCCCCTGATGAGGAAATTCGAGAAGACCATGATATATCAGAAGTTCAAGAACCTCCGCAGATGACGATCCTCCATAAAATGAAGCCAGCTTGGGCTAGAGAGCTTATTCAAGATGGAGAGAAGTATGGTGTTCTCGAAGGAACTACGAGACAGGTGAAAAGACCAAAGCCATTCTCCAGTTATACGACTTTGATGTGTGATCTTCTAGAGGAGGAGCCTACCTGCTTTGAAGAAGTCATTTAGAGAAAAGAATGGGCAGATGCCATGACAGAGGAATACCAATTCATAATAAAGAACGAAGTATGGGAAACAGTTCCCAGACCAAAGAGTAAAGATGTGGTATCCTCCAAATGGCTCTTCAAAATAAAACATGTTGCTGATGGAAGTATTGAGAAATATAAAGCAAGATTTGTAGCTCGTGGATTTTCTAAAAAAAAGGCATTGACTATGAAGAGACATTCGCTCCTATAGCTAGATACACTTCGATCAGAACCATCATAGCCCTTGCAGCTAAGATGAAGTGGAAGTTGCACCAGATGGACGTAAATACAACTTCTTTAAATGGTGTCATCGAAGAGGAAGTGTATATAGAGCAACCTTAAGGATTTGAAGTTGAAGACAAAAATTCTCATGTCTGCATATTGAAGAAAGCCTTATACGGATTGAAGCAAGCTCCTAGAGCCTGGTATGGCCGAATAGACAGTTTCCTTACGAGCTTGGGCTTTACCAAGAGTAAAGCAGATTCTAACCTCTACTTCAAGGTTATGAACGTTGAGCCAGTAATATTACTGCTATATGTGGATGACTTATTCTTAACCGGAGAAGAAAATCTCATCACTGAATGTAAGAAGAGACTTGTCTCAGAATTTGAAATGAAATACCTTGGCCTAATGCATTATTTCTTAGGTCTTGAGGTATGGCAGAGTCCAGAGAGGATCTTCCTTAATCAAGGGAAGTATGTAGTCGAAATCCTGAATAGATTCGACATGTTGGAATGCAAGTCCATGAATACACCCATGGAAGTGAAGCTGAAGCTGCTGGTCGACACTTCGTCAGAATTGATTGATGCCATGTTGTACAGACAGATTATTGGATCGCTGATGTACCTGACGAACACCAGACCAGACATTTGTTTTGCTGTGAACACCTTAAGTCAGTTTCTGGTAGAAACCAGACATGTTCACCTAGTGGCTGCAAAACATGTGATGAGGTACCTTAAGGGTACAATAGATTTTGGTCTCAGCTATGACGGAGATCATGATTTCACATTGAGTGGATATACTGATGCAGATTGGGCAGGAGGTTTTCCTGACAGGAAAAACACTTCAGGATGCTGTTTCAGTTTGGGATCAGCCACGATCTCGTGGCAGAGTAGGAAGCAATCCAACATTGCTCTCAACACAACGGAAGCATAATACATTGCTGCATGTTCTGCCAGCTACGAAGCTATATGGCTTCGAAGTTGTTGACCGATCTATTTGACCTAGAGATGGAAGCAACCACAATCCTATGTGACAACTGGAGCTGCATAAAGATGACAGAGAATCCTGTATTCCATGACAGGTCGAAGCACTTAGAGATCCGATATCATTACATCCGTGACATGGTGCAGAGAGGATCCTTAAAGCTCTAATACGTTAGCATGGATGAACAGGTTGTTGATGTGTTGACCAAGCCTCTATCTCGTGTAAAGTTTGAGCACTTTCGAGATAAGCTTGGTATAGTTTGAAAGGACCTTCCTAAAAAAGGGGAGTAGTTGCTATGATAAGACATCTCTTGCTTCCAACTTTATTGCTGTGACGTAAAGCAAGACGATGTGATGAGACTAGAACTGTGCTTCTGGCTTGACATCTGCGACGTAAAGCCAGTGTAGTATCCTGCTTCCAGCTTGATTGTTGTGACGTAAAGCAAGACGATGTGATGAGACTAGAATTGTGCTTCCGGCTTGACATCTACGATGTAAAGCCAGTGTAGTATTCTGCTTCCAGCTTGATTGTTGTGACATAAAGCATGACGAGTATCTTGCTTCCAGCTTTATTGCTGCGACGTAAAGCAAGACGATGAGATGAGACTAGTATTGTTCTTCCGGCTTGACAGCTGTGACGTAAAACCAGTCTAGTATCTTGCTTCCAACCTGATGGTTGTGACATAAAGCAAGACGATGTGATGAGACTAGTACTGTTCTTCCGACTTGACAACTGTGACGTAAAGCCAGTCTAGTATCTTGCTTCCAGCTTAAGTGCTGTGACGTAAAACAAAATGTTGAGATGAGACTAGTACGGTGCTTCCAACTTGAGAAGTTGTGATGTAAAGCCAGTCTAGTATCTTGCTTCTAGCTTGATTGTTGTGACGTAAAGCAAGACGAGTACTGAGCTTCCAACTTGACAGTTGTGACGTAAAACCAGTCCTGTATATATGATGAACCAACCTCGTGCTGTGATGATGATGATGTATCAATTTTATACTAATACATATTGATGCAGATGATGATTGCATTCCTTTGAGAATGACATTGTTGCTGATGAAGAAAACTTCTGATGATTTATAGATATGCCAGTCAGTGTTCCAAGATGATATTGATGATGCTGTCCTTTCACCCACTTGATGCTGTTGATGATGTTGTCCTCTCTCTCTCGCCCGATGATGTTGAAGAATACCCTTCTTATTAAGGGGGAGTGTTGAAATAATGTAACTACAAAGTGTATTCTTATTATTATTTGATATTTTATTCATTGGATCAATCCCCATTGTGGATTGATCATGTCGGCTATTGTAAAAGGACCAAATCCCCTTTTGCGGATTGGTCATAATGTAATTGTAATAGGCAAAAGAAGAAGTTGGCCCCAGAATATATTTAAGAGGCCCCAGAATATAATAAAGGTGGTTATAACCACCCAGTTTGAGAAGTCGGCCCTGCCAGTGAAGAGACACTTCACACATGCCAGATTTGTATAAATAAGGAGGCTAGTGCCTCACTTAGACACACACCTCACTTGCTCATTGAGAGACAAGCTTCGGAATTGCAGTTGGAGAAGAGAGAGAGAGAGTGGCGCATCTTTGGGAGAGGATCTTCTGTATTAGCTTGAGTTATCTCTTGGCATTGTATTGGCTATCTATAATAAGGAAGTTTTGCTGGATTTTCTTCCCCTAGAGGGTTTCCCAGGATAAATGTTGTGTCTCTTGTGATTGTGTATTTCTCAGTGATCTTGTGTTATGCTATTGTTATCTATTGAAATGCAAAGAACTAGAATAATGGCTTAAACATTAACAAGCTTGAGTGTGTATTGATGGTTTGGCCTTAGCATGATTATCTAAGTCTAGTATCTAATGTATATTACCATCTAGGAGGTCGCCCTAGGAGGGTGCATCTAGTCCCTGGATCAGAATTCCAAACTTTGAAGTTTGAAAAATTAGGGTTTCCTCATAAAACCCCAAGTTTGCAGTATCAATTGCAGTTGCAGTATCAGTTGTAGTTGCAATGGTAGTTCCTTCATGCCATTTGCAGTGCCAGTTGCAACACTAGTTGCAGTACTAGTTGGATTTAAAGTTTTTTTGTGAAGTGTTGGGACTGATTTTTTATTGTCCTTGTGCGCCTTACCCTAGAAAATCTCCAGCTACCATTATATTACAAGTTGTAGCACCTTTGAAGTTTTAAAGGTTCGTTATTGCTTGTCGCTACTTCCGGATGGTGCCACTACCTACCGATACTGTCAGAGTTTTGTACTTACATATATTTAAACTGTATCATTATCTTAAGGGTATTTGCAGGAGAAGGGATATTTTGTCAAAACAACAATCATAGATCAAGAAGGATCTCAGATCCAACACATTCAATGGATAAATGTAGCTCAAATTATTGTCAGAGAAGCATATCATCTTAGTACAAAGGACAAGTTGAATGGAATACTTGTCATCTTGAGTGAAGGAGACTCAAAAGAAAAGCAACACACTCATTCTTGAGGACGAGACTCAAGGTTCCAGGTTTGATTGATGAAATTGATAAGATTCAAATTTGCACTTATCAAGTTTGATAACTGCCACATTACAAGTAAACATTATAGTTGTGATAGAAATCTTTGAAATTTTTTATTATTGAATACTTGGTAGCATGTGAGCACTATTGAGATAAATGCTTATTGTAATTATTTACTATAATTAATATCTCCTCTAGAAGAAAATTCTTGTTTTGTTTCCAGGGTACCATGGAGGAACGATTGATCACAACACTAGAAGAGTGTTTCTCTCATTTCTTATTATTGTATTGCTTACTTTTGGCTCTTGTTTTAGGCACGACACAAGTGATATCTCTGAAGGAGCTACTGTGACGATTGTTCTCGCTATTGTTTTTATTATTCTTATGAAGAGTATTATTGTTGTTTATTTTTTCTCCCTTGTTGTTTTTGTTCCGGGCAGGTCATAAGTGATAACCCAGAGAGAAGCTATAGTAACGGTTGCGGGAAACAACATATTAAAGGATCTCTAGTTTGAGACATAAAGAAGACTATCCAGATAAGAAGTTGTATACACGACCGTATACATCCCTGTACCAAAGAAGAAGAAGACGAAGAAGGGTACTTTTGCGAGATACAAAGTATCCCATATGGAGATTGAATGTAAGGAGCATAAGGCTCCAAAGCTGATCGAACAAATCCCTCTAGTGCAATTGATCACTCTTCAAATCATCAGGAAGAATTAGTAGAGCCAGAAGGGCCTACCCAGAATCATTGCAGTAACCAGGAAGAGACCATCATGGTCCCATGACACTTTGCAAGATGCAAAGCCATATAGCATTGACTAGCCATATCATAAGGAGTAGATGTCTCCACCAGTGGTGAGGCAGGTGACCCCACCAAGTACCAGCTCAGAAGGAGCTAAAGTTCAGAAGGAGTCAGACTTCACAATCCAGTAAGGAGGAGAAGCCTCATCGGGACCATTCATAGAGAGGCTAAGAACTAGCTCAAAAGATGCGCCCTAGTTAGTAGAGTAAGTGAGAAAAAATTAGGAGTTAGTATAGGGTTAGTTTAGGAGTTATGAGAGTGTTAGTAGCTAGGGTTAGGAAACCCTAATGGTTATAGGTTAAATTTTAAAACAACAATTAGAGTGTTGGGAGAGAGGGGACGTCCAAGTAGGGGAAAACTCCTCTCAGCGAGACAAATCAACTTCAAGCAAGAGAGCTTTCAAAAGGTCAAAGATTGCGTTTCCCAAGGCAATGATTTTATATCTCCAATGCAACAAACCAATGACTAGTTCCTTTACTATTAGGTTAATGGAGTCACAAGGAGCTTAGAGAAGCTACCTCCTTGGGGGTGTAAGCCCTTTTACTTGCCAAGGCAATTTTCTCAAAGCTAGGGTTTAAGCTAAGAGGGTGTATGCCCTTATACTTTTCTTAGAAAACCCTTGTAATAAATGGGATGAATCAATAAAATGGTGAAGACTATGGTGGGGGTGTATGCCCTTATACTTCCCACCTAGCTCCTAGCATAACAATACTTGACTTGAATAAAATGATATCAAGAGAGTAAAAACCATACCAAGATCAAGAGAAATGCTAAGACAATTCACTACAAGAGCTAGAAGGCATCACCCAAAGATAGCGCTAGGCCTCCTCCATCAACCAATCATAAAGTAGCCATAAAACCGATGCACAAGAGCTAAAAGAGCCAAGGGGGCAAAATTTTTAGACCAAGTCTCTCACAAAAGGGAGAGTTATGTTTTAAAATGAGATCTTATGATCTCTATTTATACTAAAAGTAGCTAACATAGTTTGTCCACAAATTAAAGAGTAAAACACAAGATTAGGGGTCAACAACCCTAATCTTTCCCCCTCAACAAAGTAATATTAAACAATTCATTTAAAATTTCATCTTTTGCACAAATTAAACCTTAATTTAGGTGGACGTCACCCTTTTAGGGAACGTTTTTCCACTTTGAGGAAGTCGTTGGCATTGGAGAAGCATGAATGAGCCTCCAAAGGCCATGTGTCAAGCATCTAGGCACTCTCATCATGGTGAAGACCTTTCTCCTCCTTAAACGTCCATGTGTAAATGAGTGGCGCCTCACCACCAAGCCCTAACCCCCCTAGGTGATGTCATGTCTCTAGAAGTGACGTTTTGCCTCTCCTAGGCAAAACGTTTAGCATGTAGAGGTTAAGCTATCTTGTCCAAGTTTGATATCTCTCATCTAGCATGTGGGCCCCTGGAATCCAACCTGTGGGATTGTAGCCCCATGGAATCCCAAGATAGGATTTTTCTCCCAAAACTGTCCACCAGGTAGTTCCTGCAAAGACAAATGAGCATGCCCTCCAAGGATATCAAGTCATAACATCATGATAATTGGATCCAATCAATAAATAATACATCTAATCATGTGCATCAAAGATCACTATATCAAACAATTAACAACTCAAATACACTATGCGACTTTTCAAGCTTAAATATGGGAGGGTTGACGAGGTGTCCTATTGGGTAGATCTTTCCCTAGGTCAAGGAGAGCTTCCAGGAAGTCCCTCTCTATCCGATGTAAAGTGTATGAGGTGGATGGAGTCAAGACTCAGTGGGAATAGGGCTCATGACATACTAGGGGTTGTAGTGTCTGATTCATGGGTGCCTTTGTAGACGGTGTGTGGCACCTTCGTTCGCATTGCACTTTTTCCAAGCCCATTATTTTCCTTTTATCTTTCTTTCTTTATATTTTTTTTCATAATAGCATTGTTGATTTTTCAATAAGATAGGTTAAGCATGAAGTTCATTCCATTTTATCATTTAACCATAACCATAAATGTTGCAACAACCAAGATTATAAGAAGAAGCACCATGCACAAGAACACAAGATGTATCCTGGGAAACCCTTCTCAAAAAGGGAAGAAAACCCCGCCAAATCCTTTTCTATATTCTTCAAGAGAAAGACTTTCACCACTAAGATAAACCCTAGCACACAAGAGGGTGCTTCAAACCCTAGATCTCTAGCGCCCAAGAGAGGTGCGCACTTTTCCCAAAGAAGTGTACTTGCTGAAATTTCCAAACTCACAAGAAAGATATGATACCACAATGGAGAATCATCCTTTACTTATATTAGACTTGTCCTATCAACAAAAGTGTCTATTGGCTCAACAAGGCTGACCTCTCTAAGTCACATTATAATTGTTATTATTATTATTAATATTAACCAGATTAATTATCTTTTACATTTATTATTAGTCACATTAAGGTGGGGTCGACCTGTACCCTTTACATAACAATTAGGGTTACAGGCAGGTCTGACTCTTGAACAATATATATAGCAAAGGATCTGATACACCCACTAGTGCTCATCCACTAGGGGCACATCCATAGGGATGTCATATCTCTGGTTCGCTGCATTACATAGAAGAACCAGATCTTCACACATTCACCTATGCTCATCCACAGGCACGCCCACTCTACATATCTTCTTTCCCATTTCCTTACACAGGAGAATCACCTGGAGTCTTCTCGTCAACTCTGCTGCTCAAAGGAGGCTAATACATCATCTTCATTTCTGTTCACATGACGATGCACCCAACACTTTGGGATTTCACACGTTCACCTTGTGCTCAGCCACAGGCACGTCTGACTCAATAGATTGATTTTCCCATTGCATAATCATCTGGAGTTCTTCTCAACTCTCTGAATGGAGGAGGTCATCTCTACGTTCCTAGCTCTGTGTCAGGCAGGAACCATGTACCCTTCTTAGGGGCTTTCTCTCAGGTTTGTAAGATGAGAGAAAGACTCACATAGCTGCAATGATCCACATCTCACAGGTTTGTAAGCTGGAGAATGTCTTACATAGATGCATTCATCAACACAACCTCTCAGCTAGGGAGGCATTCTTCATCATGCCATGTCTCACACAGATGTACTCTAAATTTTGTTTTGGCTAGAGTCATCAATACTCCCTCTCAACTAGGAAGGCATTTTTCACCAAGTTAGTCTGGTGAAGATGTCTGTAATCTACTCATGTGTAGGAAGGTACTGCATGTGTACGTTTTTCCTCTGCATCATATCTTTGATATAAGAATATTTCATCTCATCGTGTTTCGATCCATCAGGAAACACTGGGTTCTCAAGGATCTTTATACACAGTCTTTTGGTTATCATCATAGGATCCATCTCATGGTCAAGTAAGCCTGTCAGAAGCTTGTGAAGCCACATTGCTTCACACACTTACTACTATATACTCTGCCTCTGTGGTACTCAAGGCCACAGATTTTTGTTTCTTTTTGCATTAGGAAACCATGACAAACTTTACGGTATAACATCAATCAGATGTGCTCTTCTGGTCCACTGTACTTTCTGCTCAATCTGAATCGGCATATCTTGCAAACTCAAGTTCACACTGGAGGCATATCTCAGGTCATATCCAATTGTGCCTCATATATATTTCAATACATGTTTTACTACAATCCAGTGAGTTTGTCTCGGCTGACTCATGAATTTACTAAGTACATTCACTGCATAACATGAATCAAGTCTAGTGTTAACTAGATACATCATTGATCCAATCAACTGTGGATCAGTTTCGTCTGAATCATCACCAATCTTCTTCTTTTAAATCCATCACAGTGGGTTTTGCATTCTGTCATACTTGAACTTCTTTAATATTTTCACTGTATATTTTCCTTAACTCAAGAAAATCTCATTGGTCCTCTATCATACTTCTTGTCTGAAGAAGTAGTGCATCATACTCAGATTCTTCATCTTGAATTCATAAGTCAAGGGTTACTTGTATCCAACAACAAGGTTTTCTGAATAGGTCATCAAAATCAGGCTCTCGTCATCAACACTGTAATGATATAGGTTTGGATCAACAACACTCTTGCTGAAATCCAAACTCATCAAGAATTTATCTATCTGATATAATTTCCAGCTCATGGATGGTAGTACGGATGGAAGTGTATCGGGTTTACTGGATCAAGTGTCTGATCATAGACAAGTCCCTCTGTTTGGGAGAAACCTCTAGCTATAGATCTCGTTTTGTATTTCTCGATACTTCCATTAGCTGCATGCTTGATCTTATAGATCCACTTGGAAGTTACCATAGACTTCCCTTCTGGTCCCTAAATAATATCTTATGCATCAGTTTTTAAGATATACTGATATTATTTTGTTATGGAATCTTGCCATACCTAATTTCCTATTGCTTCTCTTAGACAAGGAGGCTCAACATCAATGAAATGGCTCATGACTGAAGGATAGCTCGAAAATCTCTTTTGCTTTCTCGGGATGTGCCTTGAGATGCTTGTATGTTTCTCTGCCTCTTTGTAGAGTGAGTATAAGTAGGCCTTTTACGCCCTACTGCAATATCTCTGAATACATTAACTGGAACAACTGGATCAACTGGAATAAGGTATGTCTCCCTCTGAACTGCTGAAGGGGGAGAAGGGATTTGTCTTATTGTCAATCTCTATCTGAGATTCTCTGGATGTTTGAAAGGCTATCTCTTCTCCAAGGACAACGTTTCTGCTTGTTCTTGTATAATGAACAAATTAAATATGGCTTGGACTCCCGTACCAGGGATAATGGTCCAAGTCTTTGAGAGGTCTCGTACTAGGAATAATATCTTTCATTTATTTGAAAAATGCAATCAACTATAAAATTAGAGATCAATTGATTTACCTAGTTTGTAGTCATGTCTTTTTAGAGGAAGCACTGCTCCTCTCTCTTCTCTTCATTCTTTTGAGGTGGATCTGGATCAATGTCAGCGGTGGAAGCATATTGTCTTCCCTTCTTCCCGGTTGGACAATTTCTTGCATAGTGTCCATACTTGTCACATCTGAAGCACTGAATTTTTGAAACATATCTTCTTTGATAACCTGGATTGGATGAAGACTTTTCACCTTTAAATGTTTGCCTGAAATTTCTTTTGAATTTTCCTCCCTTCTTTGTATGAAGTGAAAGAGCATGATTTTCTTCTGAGGAATCTTCTACTCCTCTATTTCTAAGTCTAAGTTCTTATTGAGTGCAATCTGTCCATAGATGATCAAAGGTTGGTAGAGTTTCTCTTCCACTGATACTTTGAATGAAAGGCTCCCATGATTTTGGAAGATCTTGGAGAGTGGTTAAGACAAGTTCTCTATCAGACATGATTTCCCCAATGGTCTCTGTTGACCACCTATTCAACTAGGGGGTCAACTCCATGTGCCATAAAGATATGCATCATCATATGCAAGTATGTTGAAGACAATTTGGTTCTACTAGGCATTTTATGCCTCCAACACAAAATTTTGTAAATGGAATTTCTGCACCCTTGCGTGGGTTAATAGTGTAATAGGTCTGCGTGGATCATAGTTAGGTCAGGTACCTTGGGATGTTTTCATTGGGATATTTCTTTTCACCGAGGGTTTTTTATCCTCAGGTTGTCAATTGGGCTTTTCAGCCTGGTTGATTTCCCATGAGTTTTTCTCTCACACTTGCAATAATTCCTCCAAAGTGGTGAACGACGTTCTAATGGTCTCATCCTTTGGTAGCTATTGTTTAGGAATGATGTAAATGACCATGTTATACATTGTAGAAAGTTTCACGGAATTTCGTCGAGTATAGATAGGTTTTTTTTAATTAATTAAATTTAATTAATTTTCCTAAGGTTGAGATTTTAATTATTTAATTAATTAAATGTTTTTGAGCAATTATTGTAAAAAACTAGGTCTTTGGGCTTTTGATAGGGGTATTTGTGCTCAAATAAAATGGAAAGGCACCCCCTACACCCATGGACCAAGTTTCAGCTCTTTGAACTACACTGATAGGAACAAAAGCTAATATTGGAACTCCACCTCTAGGAACAATGGGATTTGTTGGAACATCATTTCTAGCAGATATTGAAACATCTTCAGAAGTAGGAACACGAGCTAATGTCGAAGCATCAGAAGTAGGAACTCTAGCAGATGTCGGAACAACTATTCTTGGAACAATAGCTTACATCTGAACATCACAGGAAGTATATACACTAATTCTAGGAACATTTGCATTTGTCGGAGCATTACAGAGCGGTTTAAGAGGTGGGTAGAGCAAGAGGCAGTATAGAGGAATGCAGCTACTTGACTCGAGGAAGAGGAGCGGAGCTATTCAATATATTGCATGGACTAAAAGAAATTAATAAAGCAAGCCACAGACACTGAAAAGGATGCCCTTAATCGATAGGGCTACTAATTAATGGGTGGGTTCCTGTACTCAATTCCGTGCTATAGGGAGTGACAAAGGCAGATTCCGCTCTAGACCGCGAGTTCTAGATCCAGTTCAAAGATATAGATGTGGTTGAAGCAACACCTATTATATTGACGTATTAGAAACGTAGTACTCAAACTTAAGACATCGCTTAAAGGGACTACGCAGAGGCACCATAGGCATATCCAGTCCCAGGTAAAGATCCAAACCCAGTTAGTTAGAGATCCAAAGTAAGAAAATTCACTATCAGCAGTAAAGCCACTTTACTGGACACAACAAAATTAATCGTTCAGATCTGGGAGGGACTGGGATTAGCATAGAAGCTAGCATTGGGGCTGGCTCTCAAACCAGGGGATTTGCTATTGGATTTGATAGATACGCAACCGTGTCTACTTCTGGGTTTCGATCACGATCACGATCAGTCAAACAAGTTTTGCCAGTCATTTGTCCACTCGGAGTCAAAGTCAGTTAAAACAACAATTTTTATTGCTAAGTCAAAATTCTAATTTTTGTAAAAATGAGTTAATGGGTCAATGTAAAGATGGAAAAGGGCAAGAAATCACATCCCTAACCTACCCAACCCACCTTAAAACCTTTTTACACCCCCTCACTTGCCCATTCCCTCATTTCCTCACGCCCCCTAGGGGGATTTGCGCCCCCCTCCACACAAAACCTTTGAAAACCCCTTTTATTTGATGTGTGGGCCCCTCCCATAGGTGGTGCACCCTTCCTAGCCTACCACCTCACCCCTACATGGTCCCCACACTCCACTCACTCACTCCACCTCATTTATCCATGCCCCAAACCCTAGATTTGTGCCCTTCTTCTAGAGACTCCCTCTATTGCTTGGATTTGCAACACTTGGAATCCATCCAAGTGCCTTCACTTTGCCTTTTGAGCTATAAATAAAGCCCTCTTCCTCTCATTTCATCACCATTCTTTGAGCTAGTGTTACTATACTGGAATTTCACCCCACTCTCTTGCTCTTGCCATCTTGCCATTTCACTCATGTGCTCTTGAGAGTCTTGAAGCAACTTGTTGCTGCAACACTCTCACTTTGGATTAATAAACCTTTAGAGGATTTTTGAAAAACCAAGAGTATTCTGGTTGCATTCTTCATATGAGGTTATATTGTGGTATTTGAGTTCATTTGGGTAGTGTTGAATAGATCTTGAATGAAGTAGTTTATTTGGGTGGATTAGCAAAGAGTAGTCTTGCTGATTTATTTATGTTGGGTAGCTAGTTCTTTGAAGTATTTCAAGTAGTTATCTTATCCATACATATTATCTATTCCATGCTTCACTATTTGTCTTGAGTTTTGCAGGTTCACTTCAAGGGATTGTTGGGAAAGCCTCAAGAAGGAGTCTTCTTTTAAGCTCTTCATAAACTCCTAGTTTGTTTAGTCCTATATTTCTGTTTCATTTCATCATATATTTCAGTTAGATAACCATATTAGATAGGTCCAATAAGTTTACATTTCATTTGGAGATTTTATGTGAAAAATTTCTGCGTAAAAAACATAATGTTTTTTTGACTTTGTTGTGTTGTGCAACATTTCCAGCAAGCATTTTTTTGTTGGTTTTTGCAGGTTCTTACCAGAAACAAGGGGATATGCTGCTCAAATCCATCCATACAACACCTCAAAGGCTTCCTCAATAGTTGGATAACATTCTCTCTTCTATCTCCCTTCTATTCTAGCATTGTAGCAAGCCCTTGAGACGTTCCCTTGAGGCTTGCCTTCTCTTGTATCTTTTTGCATTTGGGTATTTCATTTTCAACAAGTTTTAGTTGCCTACACCTTGGGAGAGTGATTGGCTAGGCTAACCCCCCTGGTGACCGCCTATTCAATTAGGAGGTCAAATCCATGTGCCATGAAGATATGCATCATCGGATGCAAGTATGTTGAAGACAGTTTGATTCTACTGGGCATTTTATGCCTCCAGCACAAAATTTTGTAAACGAAATTTCTGCACCCCTGCGTGGGTTAATAATGTAATAGGTCTACATGGATCATAGTTAGGTAAGCTACCTTGGGATGTTTTCATTGGGAGAGTTCTTTTCACCGAGGGTTTTTTATCCTCAGGTTATCAACTAAACTTTTCAGCCTGGTTGATTTCCCATGAGTTTTTCCCACACACTTGCAATAATTCCTCCAAAGTGGTGAACGACGTTCTAATGGTCTCATCATTTGGTAGCTATTGTTTAGGAATGATGTAAATGACCATGCAATACATCTTAGAAAGTTTCGTGGAATTCCGTCGAGTCTAGGTTAATTTTTTTTAATTAATTAATTTTTAATTAAATTTCCCTAAGTTTGGAGGTTTGATTATTTAATTAATTAATTATTTTTGAGCAAAAATTGTAAAAACTAGGTCCTTGGACTTTTGATAGGGGTATTTGTGCTCAAAAGAAATGGAATATCACCCTCTGCATCCATGGACCAAGTTTCAGCTCAGTCGGACAACTTTAGCCATGGGTTAGTCCACCCAGAGTGTCAGTCAGTCTAAAACAACAATTTTAATTGCTAAAGTTCAAACACGACAAAAATGTAAAATTGTAATAATGAGTTTAGAGGATGTAAAATTCATTGAACTTTTATTGGTTGATTTTGTGTGTTTCCTTTCCAAGTGGCGACTCCATTGAATAATTCTGTCAGGTATACTACTAGGAGCAATTCAAGTGGGGTGATTCATCATTTTCCTGAACCTGAGAAGGTTTATAGGAGGAGGTTAAGACACCTTGTTCCTAGGAGGCTACTTGAAAGTCTTGGGGAAGAAGCACTCACTGATATTCAATACTTGTTCCAAAACAATAATCAACCAACTGTTAATAATCCCACTAATAATCCTAACTTAACCATGAGTATCTTTTTGAGACCTTTGAACTTTGCAGCAATTCAATGTTCCCCTCATGCAGTTCCTGAGAAGGCCATTGACAAGTTGCCTACCTTTCAGGGGAACAATGCTATAAGTGCCAAGTCCCACATCCTCAACTTTCAGATGTGTGGGGAAAGATATTGTAGGGGTCATGATGAAAAAGATGTAAAGATGACTTTGTTTGTATATTCTCTTGAAGGAGATGCTGCTGAATGGTTTATTGATTTTTCCGCAGCTAAGTTTAACACCCTTGAAGAAATATTGAATGAATTTAGGAAGAGATGGGGTGATCAAAAGGAACATAGATTTCAGCTTGATTCTCTTACCACCAGTCAAAAGAAAGAGAATGAAACTGTGGTTGAATTTAACACTAAGTTTAATAGCTTGGTGAAGAGCCTTCATAGGGACATTGAGCCCTCTGATGCAGCCATTTTGATTTATTATATTAAGGCATTTGAAGGTGAAATGAGGTATCCCTTAAGGGATAAGGATCCTCAAACTTTAGAAGTAGCACAAGCTACAACTATAAGAGTTGAACAGAATATGCTTGAAGCTAGGAAGTCCAATATTCTTGGTTTCACAAGAGGTTCTTCTTCAAAGGTTAATGATGAGAAGAAGAAGGAAACAAAGGGTCAAGAGTCATCAAGTGATGAGATTAAGGAATTGACCCAATTAATGAAGCAAATGGAGATTAACCATGCCAATCAGATCAATGCCTTGCAAAATAGGTTGATTACTATGGAGAGGTCCCAAAACAATAGACAACAACATAAGACAAATGATAAGTGGCCAAGAAGACCTCCCCAAAATGATCAAAGGCCACCTAATCCTTTTGAATCCACTAACTTGGTAGATCATCAAGCTATACCTTATTGTAGGCCTTGTGGTGAGTTTCATGAGGAAGCTACTTGTCCAGTTTTCCTTGAGGATTGTTATAATGACTATGGGAACCAAGGAAATGAACAAATAAATATGTGTGGTAGAAAGCACTATGGAGGCATGTATGATTGGATGAATGTTAATAGTCATGGAAGTAGTGGAAACTTCATGAGTGGTATTGTTGATAAGGCAACAGAAAAGTATGGGCCCAAGCCCACATCCCAACAAATTGCAGAAATGGCTAAGTATAAAGACATTACATACCAAAGGAATGGAAATAAAGGTCATGATAAAGGTCAAACTAGTGTTCGCAAGGTATCTCCAAGTCTTCCTAAGTCTAATGTACCTATTAATGCAGATTTGAATATTGACTTAGGTGGTTGGCTGAATAATGCAAAAATTTTGGTACCAGTATCAGAAATTATGAAGATCCCTTCTCAAAGGGAAAAGCTACTTAAAGCCATAGAAGAACCCCTTAAAAGTGTTGTGCAGAAGCAACTAGCTGTGGCCTACCAGGATGCACCAGTGATTTTACAGAATTGGGACAGGAAAAATGAGAAGAATTTGCCTTTCCACCTTTCTCTACTTGTGAATGACAAAGTGTTACAGAATTGCATGTTAGATTCAAGAGCAAGCTCTAATGTTATGACTAAGAAAGTAATGGAACAGTTAAACTTAAGAATATCTAGACCTTATCATAACATTTGTGCCTTGGATAGTTAGACAATTGAAGTATATGGATTGATTAAGGGTTTGCAAGTGCACTTAACAGTATTTTCGGATATTATGATTGAAATGGATATTGTAGTGATTGATGTTCGAGATCTTTGGGGAATGTTGTTGAATAGAAAGACAGCTGCAGATTTGGGTGGTAGTTTATAAATGGATCTATCTTATGCCACCCTCCCTACTCCAGATGGAAGCACTTTCAAGTTGACTAGGGAAGTGTATAGAAAATACCATGTGGAAGACCCCAAGAACCCCATAAATGAGTTAAAGTATGATGATGAGGGTCTTGGCAATTATGCCATTTTGTCTAACTCTATTGTGCCCCTAGAAGATAAAGTTCAAGATAATGAGTTAGACAAAGTGTGGTACATGAACTTTGATGGTGCTTTTTCTAGAGCAGGAAAAGGTGTTTGAATTGTGCTTCGAGCTCCAAATGGTAAAGTGTCTATAGATTGGAGTTTGATGCAACCAATAATGTGGCTGAGTATGAAGCTTTTCTGCTTGGTTTAGAACTTTGCAGAGATAGGGGAGTTAAATGTCTAAATATCAAAGGGGATTCAGATTTGGTCATACAACAATTGAAGAATAAATTTGTTTGCAAATCTGAGAGATTGAAAAGTTATAGGAATGCAATTTGGGACTCAATCAATGATCTAGATGATTTAAACCTGATTGCTATTTCTAGATAACAAAATTCAAAGGCAGATGAACTTGCGGTAGCAGCTTCCACACTTCAGCTTCCAGATAGTTTGATTGATGAAAATATTTCGGTGGAAGTGATTTTTAGACCCTCAGTTCCTGATAACATGAGCCATTGGTAGGGTTTTGATGATGACAAACAGGTTATAAAGTTTTTGACTCATATGCATGAGTTTTCAGATTTTGGCATCAATATAAAAGAGGAAGGATGTAATTATACTGGAAATGTTGATAAGGTGAAAACATCCCCTAGGCGAGTTGTGTCCTTAGAAAGGGACTTTGATAGACTAGATGGTCACAAGCAAAAAGAAGACTCAAAGAAAAAATTGTGTGACCACCTAGAAGTTAACATTGGAACTAATGAAGAGCCTAGGATGGTAAAGATAGGAAAGACTACCCCTATAGAAGAAATGAATGAAATTGTTAAGTTATTGAAAGAATATAGGGATGTCTTGGCTTTCAGTTATGATGAGATCAAGGTCTATAGGGAGGATGTGATTCAGCATGTGATTCCTCTTAAGGAAGAAACCAAGCCCTTTAGACAGAAATTGAGGTAAATGAACCCCAAGTTAGCTCCTTTGGTCCAACAGGAGTTACAGAAAATGTTAGAGGCAGGAATCATTGCCCAAACTAGACATTCTTCATGGTGCTCAAATTTGGTTGTTGCTAGGAAGAAGAATGGAAAGATCAGGATATGTATTGACTTCAGGAATTTGAACATTGCTTGCACAAAGGACCACTACCCCCTTCCCAAGATGGAAACTTTACTTCAAAGAGTAAGAGGATCAGGAATGATTTCCATGCTTGATGGTTTTTCAGGTTATAATCAGATTAGACTTAAAGTTGAGGATAGGCATAAGACAACTTTTACTACTCCATGGGGAACCTTTGAATATTTTAGAATGCCATTTGGTTTATCAAATGCTGGAGCTACTTTTCAGAGAGCTATGGATTATACCTTTAGGGGGCTAATTGGAAAATTAATTGAAATATATCAGGATGATTTGACAGTATTTTCTAAGGATGGGAAAACTCACATTAACCACCAAAGGCAAGTTTTGGACAGATGTAGAGAGTTTGGAATTTCTCTAAATCCTGCTAAGTCAGTCTTTGGGGTGACTGAAGGAAAACTATTGGGCCACAAAATTTCAAAAGAAGGGGTCAAGTTAGACCCAGAGAGAGTTGAGGCTATTAGCAAGGTGCCCTTGCCTGCATCAAAGAAATCTCTCCAATCCTTCTTAGGACAAACCAATTTTGTCCATAGGTTCATTCCTAACTATGTTGAGATTATGAAACCTATATATAAATTGCTTAAGAAGGATGTTAAATTTGAATGGAATGAAGAAAGTAAGCGAGCCTTTGAGTGTATTAAGACTGCCATATGTGAAGCTCCTATCCTTATTAGCCCAGACTATAATAAGGACTTTCAGATTTTCTATTTTGCTTCTGAAGACACTATTGTTGGTGTGTTGCTTCAGAAAAATGATCAAGGCCATGAACAACCCATTGCTTATATGAGTCGGGCCTTGCAAAATTCAGAGCTTAAGTATCCCATGTTTGAGAAACAGGCTTATGCCTTAGT
>SNQJ01S0186870.1:0-18337 GCA_010110895.2 Picea sitchensis
GCCCTCCTTCCTTGAGCTCATCTTGGCTTGGATTTTTGACAAATGGCAAAGATCCAAGAGGGGTCTCTTTACCTTTCATGCTATAAATGAGACCCTTCCCTCATTCATTCTTCACCATTCTTCTGAATATTATTATGCTACCAATTTCTTACCATCTCCCTCTCTCTCTCATTGTCACTTTGCTGCATTTCACTTGTTCTTGAAGAGCTTGGAGCAACTTTGTTGCTACAACCTCTTCCCTTGGTAATAAAGGAAGAGCTTTGGAGAAACACTGGAGTACAAGTCTTTGTCTGGATTTCCATGCTATTGCAAGGTGATATTGTTATTGTTTTGAATACTTTGTGGATATTGAATATATGTTTGGGTAAATTTTGTTTACTTCGCTAAGTCTAGCAATAGGATAGTTGTTGGCTTATATGTTTTGCATATGTCTATGATATAAACTTTGTTGTGTTGTTGATGCATGCTACACATTATATATTCCTTTTCTCACATTTTGTTCAAGATTTGCGGGTCATTTCAGGAGCATTGTTGGGATAGATTCAAGCAAGAATCTACCTTCATTGCTCACCTAAACTTCATGATCTTTTCCCATTTACCTTTTCTGTTCTATTCATATTCTGATTTTGGTTGCTAACTCATTAGATAGGTCAATTTCAATACATTTAACTTCTGGTTTTTATATGTGGGAAATTTCTGTTGCAAAACAAAAAAATTCTTAACTTTTTGTGAGTGTGTTGCAGCATTTTCAGCAAGCAATAGCTTGCTGATTTTTGCAGGTTCTCGCCAACTCAAGGGTGCATGCTACCCGTTTTCATTCACAACACATCTCCAAAGACCTCCTTTCAAAGTGGTAACAAAATTCTTCCTTCTCTTTCTATCTAACGCATTGTAAGCAAGCCCAAAGGAGGGTCCCCAAGTGGCTTGCCTTCTCTTCATTTCAGTTTTTGTTTTTCAACTTTAGTTTAGTTTCCTTTCTGTTTTTCTTTCACAATTTAGCTAGCTTAGTTGTGGTTTCTTACATGCATGTTAATGATTAAAATTATCTAGAGTAGATCTCACACAACCAATGTTAGTTTCATCCCGTGGAGGCATAAGCAAAATTCTTTTGCTTTTTCGTTATTTCTTTGCATGCAAGCTATCATCTTTCAATTATTTATCTTTCACAATGTGCATGCAAACATGGGTATCTTAAAGGAGTAAATAATCGCTTTCAAGTCATTTCAAGTTCTTTACGTTTCACATGAAATAATTTCACGATTTAAGAGCTTCAATCTTCATAACTTTCAATTTCGGTTTGGGCCCATTTGGCACTTTTGAGCAAGCATAAAGCACTCAAACATTTTAAAAACACTTAGTCCATAGGTTTAACAACTCATTAGACTTAATAAGGCACCTTTACCAACCATCTTCGCCATTTAAAACGAGGATTAGAGGAAGCAACGGAAAGGTGATTAGGTCGGGGACGGTCTCGTGGCGCGGAGCGTCCTTTTCCGGGACTACTCTTTCCTTGGGCTGACCTGTAGAGCTAGGGTAGGCCTCGTTGCCTTACTTCTTGAGCACCCAGTAGTTACTTGGTAACAGGGGGAGGAAAGTATTGGGTTGACACTTAGATAGGATTGAATCTCACTTAACCATCTTAATCAATCCTTGGTCTACAACTTTTGGGCAATCTACATTTACACTTGCAAGCACTACATCTTACAGTTACTTTTACATGCAAGTTATTTTCATAAGTTGTGGAATAATTATCTAAGTGGTTACATCTGTGATCTGGAACACTTTACCTTTTCAAGCATTTCATTCATATTGTTGTTCTTGTATTTGTGGTGTGATCCCTCAAGAAGTTGTGCATCCCCTTGGAGGCACTCTCTTGACTGGGTCTTGAGTGATTGTTTATGTGTCATTGATAAGTAGTCCATTAGAGTAAGATCTATTGTGAGCATGCTTGGCTTGATGTGTTGATGGTTGTCTTATCTTGATTATCTTTATTTCTTGCACATACAAGCAATTGATTAGTTAGCATTTGTACATCTTGTATCCATTGTATCTAGTTTAGTTTTGCTGTAATCTTAGATATTATTTCTGTATCTTTGTATCTAATTGTATCTAACCTTGTTGTAATCTTTGTAATCTTGTAACTATTTTGTAATTAATCTCCCTCTAATTTAGTTGACCCCTTGCCCAATCTTAGGCACTAGTCTTAGTTGTCCTAGGAAAAGGTTTGACTGTTCATTCCAACTGTTGCATCCTGCATTGTTGCTTAACATCATAGGCTAGATTTCCCCCCCGACCTTTCTAACTAATTAAAACCAATTCCTAGAACTTAAACGTTAATCTCATCTAGTAACTACGGTCTACCCCCCTCTGAAATATCCATGATCCCGCTGATCAAGATATTTGCTACTAATCTAATGTTTTGTCTCGTAGATTTGATACACTGGGGGTTTCTGGATGCATTTCAGTTGTGTGTTTGAGATATTTATGGTTATTGCATGTGCATGTTGTGTATTTATGGTTTAAACAATATATAAAAGATGCATGCGGAAGTAAAGAACATCAACCGCCCAATAACATGTATTATGCGACTCAAGCATCGAAATACAATAACATACTGGAAATATAGAGTATACTCGTCAGCTAGATCTCATGGATTGTCACTGGAATACAAGCAAATAGCATAAAAATACCCGTGATCAGAAGATGAATGCAGATCTGATGCATGCACGGATAGATCGGCAAAAATATGCGATTCCGGAGAAGTACGGTAACCGCTACCAACTGGAAAACTCGTCCGGAAGGATAGACCATCGGAATGAGCTGGAAATTGCTCCAATAGAAGCGCCTTGGCCTCTAGACTGAAATGGATGAGTGTCGGATGTCAGATCTGGTCTCTGAGGCACTGGATCTGGACCCCTGGGGGGTTTGCGCACCTCCTGGGACACTGGATGCGCCCCAAATGATTCCACCAACGGAATATGCTTCTATAGGACTCAAAACGATCGTATCGCCAAATGCGGAACTGGGTCGGAAGGGTTTCCCCAGATCTGCCCTAATGCTCCATCTGCAACCTCAAATGTCCTACCAGAAGAGTTGCGCCCTAAATGGCTGGATGATGTGCCCTGCAAGATTCCACCGTCAGAATCTGAAGGAAATTGGCTCAATCTGAGCGCCCTGGCTGGATCTCAACTGGGTCGGAAGGAAACTACAATCTGAGCTCGACCCTCGTGCAGCTCCACAAACCCTCAATCTGATTTGCGCCCTCACTGGATGAGTTGTGCACCCTGCACTGGATACTCCTAAATAGCACGGTGAAATACCTGGATGGTATCTCCAATGGGCTAGGGTGTGTCTCTCAACACCGAAACTGATCAATGGTGGTGGTTTCCTCCAGAAATCCACAAAACAGTAAAGTCGACTCTCTTCCTCCTTCTGGGAACTCTCAACATCAAATCATAACAATGCATAATGAATTAGATTGCTTTACCCTTCCTTTATAGCTTCCCGAAACTCTAATTCGTTGTTGACCTTTTCCCTCCAAATGACCTTTACTTTATTTTATTATTCCTTGATTAAATCACTTAATTAATTAATTAATTAACCATTTTACCTCTAAAAAGTCACCAAAACTGACATGGTGGTGGTGGTTTCCGTAACCACAAAACAAGAAAGTCGCATCTTCCTCCTTCGGGAACTCCTGCAACATCAAATCATAACAATGTATAATGAATTAGGTTGCTTTACCCTTCCTTTATAGCTTCCCCGAAACCCTAATTCATTGTTAACCTTTCTTCCCTCCAAGGACCTTTACTTTATTTTATTATTCCTTGATTAAATCACTTAATTAATTAATTAATTAAATCATTTCACCAAAAAGTGATTTATCCATCCTCATGGCTTCTCCTACCACCGAAGTCACTTCTCATCATCTTATCCTATGATGCTCTTTTCCTCCCGATTCGACATGAGCTATTACACTAAGAGGTCTCTCCAAGTAATATGCCCATTATGACCTTCTTAAATTTAATTAAGATATTAATCTATAATAACTCAAAATTACGAAATCGTCAGAATGCAACAGTACCAAAGCCCAACAGGTAAAATGGATCTTGATGATGAATAATGCAAGTCGGCCCAAATAAACCTTCCAATATCTCTCAACTTTGTCAAATTTCTATCCGCTACTGTAAGCATAACACTCAAATGTTGTAATGTTATAATGTCCCAAAATGGGGACATTATACCCTCCTCAGCTTAATATTGTTTTTCCTCAAGCAATAACTCAATCCAACTACATATGATACCGGGTCCTATATATCCACCTATGTGACACAAGGTAGACTTCAAGATGTGGTCTCTCCAAGTGTCACCACACATGACACCCATATGCTCCTAATGAGTAGAATGATCACGTGCAATAGATCCTCAGTCAACTCCTCAAGCAACCACTCCATCCGAAACTCAACTCCATCAAACGTTGAACTACTAAGCACTCTAACCTGATCCCATATCAGAATGTGAATTGCAATGCCCCGTGGAGTATAGGGTACATGTAACATATCAACACCATGAGTCTCCTGGAAATAACACATGGCCTCAACCCAAATGGGTCTATCCTACCGTATTCATGTTTCAAACTCACCACCGCCCCCACCGACTGAACATGTTGTCGCCATAGTGAGGTACTACAATACCTCAACAAATCACTACCGAAAGGACGTGTTTCTCCCTAATACCGAAACTCAATGGAAAATCAAGTGACTTCCCCCTGCAAACGCCCACTCGTCTCCATCGGGCCAATGAATGCCCACTGTGCAATCCATGGGTCCCATGTTAGTCTCTGACAGGGACCATCATACCGATGTTGCTCTACTCTGATTATGACTGTCTAATCAAAGTATCCATATCGACTCCCACGCATGGATCTCATAAGATGAAACAAACTATCAACCCAATGGACTCTAGGATCCCATAACAAATTTTGGAAGCTCATCACTTCCAATCCCACTAACTATTGATGTGCCCTACTGATAATCATTTAAATCCCTCCACCCTCATCCCAATGAGACTCCGAATATGTAGCAACTCGGTGATATCCTTCATTCCATGGTCAGGATACTTCTCCATCACTTAGGACTCCTCAACTGTCAGCCTCGATGATCCACCCCTATCTTTTTTGTATGCAATAAAGACACTCCTTTTAGGTGGTCTCAGCCTACCAACTTCCAGTCCTCGCCATCGCTCTAGCTCCTCTGCCGCTATCACGATAAAAGTGTCGAAAGGCTATCATAAATATCTCGCACTCCAACTGTGAGGGATCGAAAGATTATATGCTTGGTCAATCCTCGATTGGACCAAAGCTATCCACTAGCGGCACCTATGCAGGAATAACGCTTCTAAACTCCAACTATCGAAAGTACAACAATAGATAACCTTAATAGTCCATCGTCAATCACTCCCTCCATCATCACTCGATAGTTGTTGCTACCAGGAAAGTGATCTCCGTGAATCGGTGTCGCTGCAGGAGAGGAATCTCCATGCTCCACTAAGTGTGTCTCTTCCTTGCCATCCAATGTGTCCCCATGAATCCTGCATCAGACATCTTCTCTCTCTTCATCATATGTCCAAGGTGTATAGTGGGATTCAACCTCTCAGGTACATCAACCAACTTCAGAACACAAAATGAAGGTGTCCTCGTAACGCCCCCGGCTCGAACTTTCATGTGTATGTGTATGACCCATTGTCCTTAACTACCCATGAATGGTGGCCCCTAACATGCATCCTCCAACAATGTAACTATAGAACATATCCGACTTCTTTTGTCGATATAGATATAGTGACACTACCAAGGAGCTCATCTAACTGACTCGATTCTTGAAGGGTTTTTGTGCCTTCCAAGAATCTTTGTTTGCTCACCAAGTCATGAGTGAGACGGTCCACCTCAAGCTCCTACCTTCGCCCTATGATACATCTCGCCAATCTCCAACAGGTAATCTCTATCCATCAATAATTGTTGGTAGTCAACCCTCATCAAAATCACTCTCTCCATGAGTGTATGGAAGTCATCAATGGCAAGTCCCTATCTCGAACTATCATGTGCCATTGAGGTCTTCCAACAATAACTGGCCACCAATGCGTGTGTATCATCAATGCATCAAGTGGCTTCATGATCATGTCTCATCGAATTTCAATTGTCTCCGCTCCAAGGTCGTGGACTTCTCGATCAAGTAGCCTCCTTGAGGTGCTACCTCATGCCCTCATTGCTAGTGTCAACAATGGAATCCCTGACACTCTCAAAAGATAAGGCACCAACCGCCTTAATCGGCCCACTATGCTATCGGTTCCTCCTTTATGCCATTGCACACCATCACCAACCGCTACCCCACCAATCGTGACAATCCTCAGAGGCAGCTATCCTCCTCAAGGCCACCTCTACTAATATCATCTATACCGATCCCATGTTGCATGTGTCTGCATTACGCTATGGTCATCCCACTAACAGGAGTGTATCATCATCATCAGATCATCCCAGAGTAAGTGTCCCAACAAGTTGTCGGCCTCCACAACCCGCTGGTCCATCAGTGGAAATTCCAAGAGTGGTGACTCACTCTCCTCATAATCGAGTGGGTATGTGTAAGGTCAACTATCTCCAAGCCATACCTCCTCCCCGGTCTCATAGATCCATTATGTCTCCTTTGTGTATAACTCTCACACAAGGCTCCTCTACCATATCGAAAATTCCACTGATATCCTCACGCATGTCGTGGCTAGCGTATATGACCGAGAAGATGAAAATGTGGCTCGCCATCATAGGAAGCTCATCATTCTCCATACATGACTTCCGGAAGCCATGTCTACACCCATAGTAGGTCATCCAACTCCTAATCTCATCATGTCTAAGTGCCAACACATATGAATCCTCACAAGTGTCACCACTATGCTTAATTGTTGAATCCTCAACATTGCCTGACGAGGAAGATGAAGCACACGCGCTATCATCCTGACTCTCCAACTATCCATCAAATGTGCAAGAGTCACTAGCCTCGCCTCGACCATCCGTTGAGCTTGTAGTACATTTCTAACTTTTGTACCCCAACTCGGGCAGTTGCATTTGGATCATCCAAAAGAAGGTATGGTGAGTTTACCAACTTTCCCGATGAAATCTATGTTATGCCCCTATTGTTGTTGTTGTCCTTCTTTGAGTTTCTCTCTGCGATGGTTCATGCCCCTAAGTCCATAAGATTTCTGATGCGTCATGTCATGATGGAAGTCAGTTTAATTCAACGCCGTGATACTCCTCCTGTATTCGTGAATGTCTTCCGCTCGAAAGTAATGCCTGCGGCTAACGGTTGTTGTTGTTGTTGGAGGTATTCTCCAAAACTAGGGGAACCATTGTCCGGAATCCTTCCAAAGATGTATGTATGGTAGGTGTCCGAGGTCTAATGTCACTCGAGTTCCCCTGTGCTGTATTTGGGGCTTGTGTGCCCGAGGTGTCCACTATAGCTAATCTATCGACCAACTGTGCCAAAGATCGCTTCATGGTCTGTTGACTGACTATCAAATCACTGAGTACCTGCATGAAGGTTGCCTCTGTGTCCATGGGTGCCTTACCAGTGTCCTCTGGCCTCTCATATCTATCTCCCACATCCTCTCACCGGGTCACCCACTAAACTTCATCAACTTTTAGTCACAGTCAAGTAGACTGTGCTCGATATACCATTCCAAATATCCTCGATCCCGCTGATCAAGATATTTCTACCGATCTAATGTTTTGTCGTGTAGATCTCATACAATCACTGATGCTGCTGAAGGTGTGTTTGAGATATTTATATTATTGCATGTGCATTGTTGGTTATTGCATGCATGCTTTCGCGATTTTATGGTTTAAACAAGTATATGCTGATGCATGCGAAGTAAAGAACATCAATCACCACAACATGTATTATGCATCAAGCATGGAAATACAATAACATACCGGAAATATAGAGTATAATCATCGGCTAGATCTCATGGATTGTCACCGGAATACAAACAAACAGCATATAAATACATGTGATCAGAAGATGAATGAAAATCTGATTCATGCACGAATAGATCGACAAAAATATGCAATTCCGGATGAAGTAATTTTGGAATCGCTACCAGCTGGAAAAATCGCCCTGAAGGATAGACCATCGTAATGAGCTAGAAACCGCCTTACCAGAAGCACTTCGGCCTCTAGATTGAAATGGATGAGGGTCGGATCTCGGATCCGGTCTCAAAGGCACTGGATCTGGACCTCGTAGGGTCGGCGACCTCATGGTAGAAATCGGGATGCTCAAATGATTCCACCAACGGAATCGGCCGCTATAGGACTCAAAACAATCGTCTCGCCAAATGCGGAACCGGGTCGGAAGGGTTTCTTCGTGATCTGCCCCGATGCTCCGGCCTGCGAATTCTCAAATGTCCTACCAAGAGTTGTTCTCAAATGGTCGGATTATGCGCCCGCAAGATTCCACCGCTTCAATCGGGATGGAAAATGGCTCAATCTGGAAAGCACCCTCGATGGATCTCAACCGGTCGGAAGGAAATCGCACTGAAATTTCCTCACTGCAAGTGTACCCACAAAACCCTCAACTGACTTGTACCTCACTAACCGAAGTTGGCACTCAGACCGATACTTCCTGAATAGCACGGTGAAATACGTTGATGGTATCTCCGATGGTCTAGAGTGTGTCTCTCAACACCTAAACTGATCAACGGTGGTGGTTTCCTCAAGAAATACACAAACAAGAAGTCAAATCTCTTCTTCCTTTGGGAACTCTCAACATCGAATCATAATAATGCATAATGAATTACGTTGCTTTACCCTTCCTTTATATAGCTTCAAAACCCTAATTCGTTGTTGACCTTTCCTCTAAGTGACTTTTTACTTTATTTATTATTCCTTGATTAAACTACTAATTAATTAATTAATTAACCATTTTACCTCTAAAAAGTGATTGTTCCATCCTCGATATTTCCTCCTACCATCAGCATTTCTCATCATCTTATCTCAGGATGCCTTCCTCCCATTCCTGAAGGAGCTATTGCTCAAGAGGTTTCTCCCATAATATACCCATTATGGACTCCTTAGTGAATTTAATTAAGATATGACCCATAATAACTCAAATTACATAAATCGTCTCTGAATGCAAATCTTAAATCAAAGCCCAGTTTTAAAGGAATGGATCCTCGATGATGAACTTATGCAAATGGCCTCCAAATAAACCCCTCAATAGTCTCCAGCTCTCACACCCCTCATCCGCTACTCCAGTAGTATATTAACACTGAATGTTGTAATGTTATAATGTCCTAAAATGGGACCTTACATTGGCTTCCTAGGAGTAAGCCTAGACCTTAAAGAGGTTCAAGTCAAAAGTGACAACGTGGACTTTGAAACTAGGGCATTTCAGGCTCGGAGGACACACTAAGTGAGAAGGTGGATCTAGTCACATTTGCAAGTGTGTATAAGGACTAAAACAGACCTATGTGAAGGTGGTGGGGTGTCAACAAAGATTTGAAGAAGATAATTAAATAAAATAATAATATAATTTAAGGTCACAACATAGCCAAACAATTAAATTGACATAAGGAGACCCTTTTTGTGGGACTCTCCTCCGCATAGTGATTTGACTATTTAGTGTATGGAAGTATACATACCCCTCCGACTACAACCCCTCCGACTGCTGAGATTATGTGCCTTGGGAGTTGTTCCCCATGTGCTTATGACCCTTAGCACATGAGGGAAGGACATGACACTTGTACCTTGTGCTATGTCTAATTTCACCTTGACTTTGGTTAAAGTGAAATTTAGTCATTTTGGCCTAAAAGTGATTATTAATTCAAAGGGTGAATTAGAGACAAAGTTGACATAGGAAACTTAACCCAGTAAGTGGGTTATTGACCTAAATATGAATGGGGAGATCTCAACCATCTATTTGATGGGAGATGAGATGATCTCAACCCCTCATATTTTAGGTTTTCTAATTGATGTCTAAGAGGGGTACAAAGGGAGAAGGAGGGCACATTCTTCATTGCTTGAGTTTTGTTGAGAGAGGAGTTCCTGCTTGATGGAGATGAGGTCAGTCTTGTGAGGATGCTTGAGGGAGGCCAATAGCCATTCATGGAGGCTTGGAGCTTGCTTCATTTATTCTTGGAGCTATTCTACTTCGGACAGGGGCTTATCATTTGAGGAGTTTGGATTCATGTCTGCAGGGACTTCTATCCATCATATTGCAGTGAGATCAGTTGTAGAGGTTTTCCATTCAGCATAGCTTCATTGGATTTCCAAATCTAAGCTCACAGCCATGCCTGGAGCAGATTCGGTTCCGGCACAGATGAGGGCTTAATTCATTCTGGGGCGGATTTGTTGGATTTGAGCTTGTATGTCAGCTCAATTGGAGTTGCTATTGTATCGTTCATCTTGCATTTTGTTTATTGTAACCATTCTTCCGCTTTCCTCATATATACATTCATATTCCAACCGGTTTTCCCCGAGGTTTATCCAGGTCATGTTGACCAAAATACCTGTGGTCTTACAAATGCATGATTTAGCTTAGGATCTGGTTCATATTCAGCAACACAACGGGATAGGTGTGTTATGTTTATTTTGAGATGCATGTACTAATCTTTTGTGACAAACCAGATGCATGTTGGAGCACCCAAAATTGAGAACATAACCTAGTCAATCAGTACATAAAAGTTTTTTGGACTGTTGAAGCCGTTATAAAACAGCAACATATACTTCTAGCTAACAGAGAACTTAGATTTTGTATCAAAGACAGACCAGAAGCTGCACGCTTTGGATAGGGACTCCGATTTTTTCTAAGCTTGATAGGACCTGGATTTTTCACAAGACCTCCAAGGAGGAAACACATGTTCTTGACCATTAGGGCCACTCAAGTTGTACATCACTGTGTGTGCATAGTTCTTATCAACACTATATCTCAACCATTGTTCCTCAAAGGCATTGCCAGACAGGACTGTTCATTGAGAAATGTCTACTTCACTACAAATTATGAAGCTATATATTGAACACTTAATGCCTACCAACATTTTCAAGAATGCTCCTATTTACATCTAATGAGTAAGGTAATTAAAAATTCCATTTGGAGATATATATGTCCTACATTGAGAGCATTCATATTTCCTTTCCATATCTCTCTAGCCCGATATGGCATTTTCTTCTACACATCTCTGATGGTTTTACTGAACATACAGACTATTTGCACTTTTGCATGTCTCATGTTTGTGATTGGTCACAATTCATCCACCTAGGACAGTACTATGAAACTTAATATGTTCCAAAAAAAATGTTTTCCGTTAAGACAATTTGAAGATGTAATTCTAAGAAAAACGAAACTTTATAGAGAGTAATTTGAAGATTAATTTTTGAAAATATGTATTTTATAGAAAGTTTATCCCTGAAGACAGTAAGCAAAATGTTTGTCCCAATGAAGCAAAAAAAAGAAAAGGGGAGCATCATTGATTGGTTGCCTATTAGTAAAGTCTGCAAGCAGGGGGATGGTCAATATGGATGGTTAGCACAGCAACGGAGTGCTCGATATGGATGGTTATCTAGGTGATTTTTACATTAACATCAACATCAGGGTGATGGAAACCTAATGGAGCATCAATAATGGGTTCTATAGGAGAAGCATTTCTTGTTGCACTGAAGACACATCACATACCCAGGGGACTCTTCTAGAAAACCAGCAGAGACTACCGCTGGCTACCCTGTGGGTTCTTCTAGAAAACTGGCAGTCACTGCCACTGGTTACCAAGGGGACCAGGTGAATGGGTACTGACCCGTATGTAGTATCATATCAACAGTTTTTGTAAAATTCTTGAGTTATAAAATTGTGAATTTTTGTATTAAAGTGGGGTAAGACTAAAAAGTGTTAATCCTGGTCTTATATGTTTAAGYTAAAACATAAACACCATAAAGAAAGTAGAGTGCCCATTCAATGAACACTTGAACAACCCCAAACATAAAGATATGGTGGGTATACTTGATACCCAAATAATCAATGAATAGAATAAATAGTTCACTGCAGAGATCAATATAACTTCTTTCCTAATATAGACACATAAAACGAAAGAGGGATTACAACCTTTTGATTAATGTCCAAGTTATAGGGGAAGCAATCAAACATCAAGGGCTAATATGTGTGTGTGTGTGTGTGGAAACTTGAATAAGCTTCCTTTAACTAAGTGTCRAGCACTAACCACTTATCAATAGGTAAGTGCATCCATACATTTTTTTATAGTGGTGTGTCACCACCCAGCCCAACTTAACGACCACGAAAGATTCTGCTAATCAATAGCCCCCTTATAGGGCACACCAGCCCATGAGAGGCAAACATGTGACTTTTTTGAAGATTAAAACCCTGGTGGGGGCAATAGCAGCTCCCCACTCTGCTATTGCCCCCACCAGGGTTTGAATCCTCAAAAAAGTTACATGTTTGCCTCTCATGGGCTGATGTGCCACCATATGTATATGTATATGTATACGTATATGTATGTATGTATGAGAGTATCAGAATTAGAATGATGTACATTTAGGCAACTTTGCATCGTAAATTTGACAATGAAAAGATTACTTGCATATCTAATTATTCCAGAAAAGAAGACTTCAACTACAAAATCATACTACAAGACAGAGTCATGAGCATAGCATACRTACTCCTTTCCTTCGCAAAAGGCTTGGCGAATCAATTTGCCGAATTATTATTTTTAAAAGACTTCGCTTAGGATCCAATAAGAGCTTTCTCCCTATTTCCATCCTAGATATATTGACAAGTACAGATCCAATGTGTCCATATGGGTCCTCTTTTCCTACATCACTTACAAACAATTAACTTCTTTGGCATAATGTAAGAAGCAACAAGTTGTCAAAAGAAGTGTTTGATACTCAATAAGACAATAAAGATGAATTTTTCCAAAAATATAGATGGAAACATAACAATCCAATAGGAAAAATAGAACTCGTGAAGAAAACCTCAACCTAACATCAAATGCACAATTCAAGAAAGATGCAAATATTTTGATGATTACTTTTCCATTGCAAGAATATTGATAAGTTAAATAAAAACATCAACCTCGGAAGTCAGATAAGAAAACAGATGTTTTCCATTCAAAGCATACATTAATTAAGAGACAAATTAAAGAAAATGTGGTTTATCATCTCAACTTTTTAAAGAGCATATGATCAAATTGGATAACCACGTGCATATTAAAATTGTAGCTTGGAAAGTGTCTCAGCATAGGCCTTGTGTCCAGGCATGTTGAAGACAATTAATTATGACCCATATCAGCGGATTTTATTTTATCCCAAGTTTGACTTAGGAAAAGCATAATAATTACTCAAAAAATTATTATTGGCTTTATAACTCAGATTTCCTAAGTTCTCACTTAGGAAATTAATATTTCACTTAAGTGAACTTTCTTGACTCTTCTAGAATGTTCTCAAAGGGGAAATAGAGTGAAGATGTAAAGATAAAAGGCTGAGGTGAGGG
This sequence comes from Picea sitchensis, assembly GCA_010110895.2. NCBI lineage: Eukaryota > Viridiplantae > Streptophyta > Pinopsida > Pinales > Pinaceae > Picea > Picea sitchensis. The sequence goes on from SNQJ01S0186870.1 coordinate 13,539, forward strand.
GTTGAGGACACACCAATGTTATCAGAACCAGAAACCGGACCGGACCGATCGACCCCAAAAATGCGAAACCGGACCGGAAAGGAAAAAAACCAGTAAAAAAAAACGGTCAACCAAAAACTACATAAAATATTCAAATTTTGAAAAAAAAACATTGATATTCTTGTGCATCAATATGAATCCAAACCATTTATACACAAATATGCAAAGATTCTCATTTATATAGCAAGGAGTACATATAACCAAAATAGCACCGAGTGCAATACTACAATTTTTGTTATAGTTTGATTGATTTTATAGTTCACTTCTAGATGGAAATAGCAGCTTAAGATCTTATCATGTTGCCTCTCTTCTACAAATTTGGTGCTCCATTCACTGTAAAGAGTGTCAACAATAAGTTGGTTGCTTTGTGATATTTTGTCTTGTAGTCAATTTTTCTCTTAGTTGCTTATACATCTAGCTGATGCAAGAATTATTATTATTGTGTGACAATGTATTTATTCCATTGTGTGGGCCACGAGTGCATTATGAAGAAATCATTAGGAAGTCCTAGTTAATTGGGTGAATAGTTGTGTTCCACTACTTCCTTGTAGGTAGACCTACATGTGTGTAATGAGGTCCCTATCTTTAATGGAGTGGAGGCATATTATTATATGCTATTCATACCTCCATTTATGTTGATCAGATGCACATATCAGGGTCAATAGAGTGCATGTCATCATAAAAGCTTAATCAGTCACAATCAGTCAGCCACTACAAAATTGGTTTTGAAACCTATTGCTCATTTCAAGACCATGTTTTGATCATTTCTTTTGCATTTGAGGAGCTTTTGGATGTTTCTAAATTGAAAACATAGCTTCTAGTTTCTAAAACTCTACATAATGTACAAAAATTGGTAGAAATTTGTTTTTTTTTCCGAAAAAAATTGAAATCCACCCCTTTAAGTGCAATGTACGGGTGTTGTACGGAACTGGCTGGAATCGAACGGAACCGGTTGGTTCCGATATGGAACTGGTCGGTTCGGTACGGAACTGGCCAAAAACAGTTCTAGGTCATCGGTCTGATCGTTGTTGCTCAGATGGTCAGTCCGGCTGGCCGGTTTTGCCGGACCGAGCTGGTTTTAATAACACTGGGACACACTTGAGTTGAAGAGAAGAGGGCGATTTGGCTGAGGAAGAGGGTGAGTTGGCTGGGTTGAGCAGCAGAGAGAGAGTCATACAGCAGGCCTTACTAAAGCAGTAGCAGAGGCCGAATTTTTGGGCCAAGTTCAACAACAGAACAGGTCGAGTTTTCTGGGTCATACAAGTTAGGCCGTACAGGTCGAACATTGTTGGGTCATACAGGTTGTACCTTGTTGGTTCGTACTAAGCAGATTTGTTGGGATGTATAGGCCGATTCTAGTTGAGCCGTATAGGCTGAAATTGTTGGGTCGTACAGCTGAAGAAGTGGGCAAATTCTGCTGTAAAAATTTTCTGAATTTTTTGTTGCTGTAATATTTCCTCTGAACCCAATAAATCTCCCTTTTGCTGGTTTTCCCCACACTGGGGTTTCCAGGGTAAATAACTGTGTTAAATGTGTGTGCTTGGTTTCATTTTCTGTTGTGCATTTTTGTTAAGAACTTAGTTGTAATTTTTCTGCATAGTTTTCAGATTTTAGATCAGCATTGAAGTAAATCTGGGTAGTAAAATTATTGGCATCAAAATTTTGTTGTTGGGTTTCAAAGTTGAACATGGTATCAGAGCTCAGCCTCTGAATATAGAAACCAAGAGTGTTTTCAGGGAGTAAAACCTGTTGATTTTTCTAATATCTAGATCTGATAATTATTGCCTTATGATTTCAAACAAATTTTAATTTCATTGTTATCATAGAATAATTACACATTGAAAATTTCAACTGCAATAAAACTGCAGTGGAAATAACAGAATCATAAAGAGATAGCCATGCACAATAGACACAATATTTTTACCCTAGGAAACCCAACCTTGGTAGAAAACCTAGCAACTTTTCTTAAGAAGAATTCAAGCCAGAAAGTACATCACCACTCAATGAAGAAACCAACACATAGACAGTTGCGCCCTAGTATGCGAAAGATCCCTCAAGGGTAGCACAACAATAGACATGGATAGTGCACGACCAAAACAACTATCAAGCTGCTCTAGGAAGATTTCAATGGAACTGTTGTTGTTGCTGCACTGCAGCTACTAGACTTGTGCACTAGCTGAGGAGAGTTGTGAGATGTGTAATAATGAAATGATCCAGCCTTTATTTATAGTAATCTGAGTCCCCTTTATTTACTTGTGGGGGCGACTTCTTCTTTTGTCCACAATAATTCATTTAATGCTTCTCTGGGGTTTCTTTAATATTTTAATGGTCTTTGACTTGTCTTCTTAGCTTTCTTCTTTTACTAGAAAAGTTGTCCTTGATGATCCTTCTCCACACCAGTGTTGTAGATCTCTTCAATAAATCGCCAATATTCCACATTAAACCCCTATCCGATATATCCGAAATATTCCGAGATATCCCGAGTTAGACCCCTGTCTTGCGACATTTTCCGAGATATTCCGATATTTTCTGTCGATGTCACCGAGAAGTTACATTCTAGACCAGTCTTGCAAACATCGGCATCGGCAAAATATCGCCGAGGGTCTGAAAACAAAAATATCGGCAACATTGGGGAAAATATCGGAAAATATTGGAAAATGTCGTAAGAATGAAAAACAATGTTGTAAGAATGAAAATATCAGAAAATATCGTCGACCCTGATTTTGAAGATAATATCGCCAACATCGAGATATTATCGAGATGTTGGTAAGACTGTTCTAAACCCTCGTTGATACTTTCCCCGAGACGAGATTTACAGCATTGCTCCACACAACTATGTCTAGCACCTCGGGTCTTTTACCCGTCCTTATCAAATCAACATGACTAAGGGCAAAAGACCACACCAGGGCCATTCACCACAGGTACACCCCTGTGAGTGAGTGTCAACCCAATGCTATCCAACACGTGGAAAACACCTCAAGCACCTCGAGTCCATATCACTCCTTGTCATGATGAAGGAAGGACTATGCCTGGGCCCATTTACCACAAGTACACCCTTGTGATAAATGTATCCTATCTCCCTTGGTCTGCAACCCAATCTAGGAGAAGGTCCTCTCGATGCTTACCGGAGCCATTCATCACAGGTACACCCTTGTGGGTGAATGTCTGCCCGATGCTACCACACACTAGAGGAACACTAGCACCTCGAGTCTTTTGTCCTTTGAAGACATGTCTGGGCCATTCATCACAGGTACACCCCTGTGAGTGAATGTCTACCCGATGTTGCCTCCTGGAAAACCATCAACACCTCGAGTCGTATGTCCTTCGAAAACTACGCCAAGGCCATTCTCCACTGGTCAAATCACCATGGCCAATCCCGGGAGAATGTTTGCCCGATGTTGCCCAAACATCAACACTCCCTCCCTCTCAGCGAGGGAGACATTTTGCATCACGCCAAGCTTGTCTCTGGAGCACATCGAGTCTTTTTCACTCCTAGTCAAATCAACATGACTAATAGAAGAAAGATTGTGCCTGGGTCATTCACCACTAGCCAAATCAGCATGGCTAATCCTGTTTGTGAATGTATCAATCTCCTCAATCAAATCAGGATGACCACTCTGGGAGAATGTATGCCCGATGCTACTCATCTGTCCATCACCTTGGACAGAGGCTTGGTAAGAATGTTCGCAATCTGCTCATTTGTGGATGTGTATTAGAGCTTCACTGCTCCCTTATGTATCATGTCTCGGATGATCCGCAATCTGCTCATCTGTGGATATGTATTGGAGCTTCACTGCTCCCTTCTACATCATGTCTTGGATGAAGTGATTCTTGATCTCAAGCTCCTGATCAAATAGTCCTGTAAGAAGTTTCTGAAGCCGTATTGCTTCGCAACATGCAACACTGGCTGCGATATACTCTGCCTCTGTTGTACTGAGTGCTACAGAAGTTTGCTTCCTGCTAAACTAGGATATCATAGTTGATCCTAAGCTGAAGCAACACTCCTAGCTGCTCTTTCTGCCCACTACACTCCCTGCCTAGTCAGAATCTGTATATCCCTGCAGCCTCACTTCACCACCTAAGACATATCTCAGACCATATCCAACGGTACCACGCAGGTACCTCAACACATGCTCTGCTTCAACCCAATGGAAGTGTCTCAGTTCAACCATAAACTAGCTCAGGGTGCTCTCTACAAAGCAAACATTTGGTCTAGTGTTAACCAGGTACATCAAGGAGCCAATCAGTTGCCTGTACATAGTGGGATCCACCAAATCTAAATCTGAAGCGGAATCACTAAGCTTCTTCAGATCTGTCATCATAGGTGTAGCCACGGACTTGCAGTCCATCATACCAATCTGCTCAAGATCTCAATTGTGCACTTCCCTTGTCCAAGGAAAATCTCGTCTGGTCTCTGCCACACCTCCAATCCCAAGAAATAATGCATCAAGCCAAGATCCTTCATTTCGAACTCTGAGGTCAACTCCCTGTGTCACTAAAGCAAACCCTATTGTCTAGTCTTCCTCATTGGTTGCTCCCTCTATGATTGAGGCAAAACCCATACCGCAGTACTCATGACTGGGTGCCTCCTCCATCATTGTAGCAAAGCCTACTGAAACAAGTGGATCCTCCCAGGAGATCTCACATCTCCTAGAAGCCTCCTGCCTCTGAAGCTTCTGTCTAGCCTCCTCAACTCATGAAACTTGTTTGTCAGTACTGGAAGATGTCTCGCCTGAACCTGAGGGGGAACTCCCTCTGAA